>JAJOOO010006358.1:0-16992 GCA_029582685.1 Solanum piurae
CAACATTGTTACTTTGAGTTGTAATAAATACAAAACGGTAGAAGTAATAAATTAGGTGTTGGAGTAAATGAAGAGAACAAATTTATTACTCAACAATCGGTTGATGTGAGTTAAAGTGACTATATGTTGGTGAGAATAATAAATTTTATGTCGGTAAGAATAATAAATTTTAAAAAGTAATGATGTGATTATAAATTTTATTTACATATGAAATAAATGGTTAGTAGATATAAATGTAGAGTTGTTTTAACAAAATATAAACTTGTGGATCAATTTTTGTATTAAAAATATCTCAAATCATGATCGATATGGAATTTCCATATCATGATTTTTGGAGAATATGAAATCACATCTCATGATATGGAATCATGGGATGGAATCAGCGTAAAATCGCATGCCCAAACGTTGATTCCATATCTTACAATTCCATATGGTGATATGGTATCGCATGGCCAAACGCCTACTTAGTCAAACTGACTTTCGAAAAGTGCAACATGACAAATAAAAGTGGATGGAGGGAGTACCTATTACATTTTTCAAGACATTGTATTTATTACTCCCTCTATTCCTATTTATATGTCACTATTTTTTTATTTCACGTGCATTAAGAAATTAAGTAAGTTTACTATTCTACCCTTATTTAGTTTTTTTTTAAGTCAACTTTTTAATCAATGAATATGAATTAATTAATTTTGATTAATTAATTTAACCAATGAACATTAATTATTCACTTAATTTAGAAAGAATATTGTAATTTATACATTGATTTTATGAGATGGCAAGTACTCCCTCTGTCCCTAATTATTTGTCCACTTTTTAATTGACACACCTATTAAGAAAACAATTATTGACATAATGAGTTTACCATTCTACCCATGTTAATTATGAAGTGTATGGATTGAAAATTTAAGATTTTCAAGAAATTGTACCTTTTTCAAATTAATTAATTGAGGGTATAATAGGTAAAATTATTTTGTCCTTTCTTGATTTGTCAAAATGGACAAGTAATTAGGGACAACTATATAAGGAAAAGTTGACTAGTAATTAGGGACAAAGGGAGTATTATGAACCAACTATCTATAGTAAGGATGACATATAAAAAGGAACGGAGGGAGTATATTTAAAGGATGATATAGTAAATTACCCTTTTATTTATAGTTTTTTAATAAATGTGCAAAGTCAATAGTGAACACAACTATATTGGATCGAGAGAGTATATAATTGTTCAAGATCGGTTGACTTTATCACAGTAAGGATGAATAGGAAAAATTGTAAGTTATCCCTAGACTAACGGATAAATTTAGTTGTAAATTATGAGGCACGTGAATCGTAATCTTTTCATAAAATGAGATAACATAATCTTTTATCTCCAAATCATACATCTTCCATCCCTTATTCCTATATATAGAGAGATATTCAGTAAATATACATTTACTACTTCTACTTAAAAATTTATCACCCACTCTTTGTTACATGTGTGTGCATGACACAATAATCCAGGGTAAGACTAGAGTACTTAGGTCGAGGATCAAGTTTTGAGGCGGGGTTGTTGTTGGGTTAGGGGCCGAGGTTGAATCAATGTTGTGGTTAGGATAGTTTTCTTTTAGAAAAAAAATATAAAAACTTTTTTTTTATAAATTTAGCTCATTTTCTTGAGGAAAACAAAATCGATGGACATTTGTCAATTTTATTTAAAATGTTTTAAAAAATGATAGAATGAGTCAATTTCCCCTCGATTCTTTGGATCGACTTAGTCTGTTGGATATCTTTGGTCGATATATTTTTGCATTGTTTTTAATAGAGTAAGAAAAATTCTTATTTTTTAAGAAAATATTTTTCGTGAAAAACATTCTTCTTTCTACGAAAAATATCCTATATGTAGCTTGTGCACTGTTCAAAACTCGTTAAAGGTCTTAACTTTCTTGCTAGTTGGGCCCATCCCTCCTCCATTAGAATTTACTAGAGTGGCTAACTTGGGAATTTTACACAAAATTAAATCTCATAGTGTTAAAAACTTATTACATTATATTCTTATTATTTTCTAAATTACAAAAATTCCTTATGGTGGAATTCGGATACATCCCAAAACGTCCTGATACACTGCGTTCCGGTTTCGGATACATCATTCAACGTCTCAATACATCGCATCTCGATTTAGGATACATCACTCAATATCCCGATACATCGCATAAAGTGATGTATCCGAAAATAGGAGAGAGTAAGGATTTTTGTAATTTTTTCAAATGGGAGGAAATTTTAGAGAACATGGTAAAATTTGTGTTTATAGGTAATTTTTTCTAAATTGAATCCAATATGCTCAACTCGTTCAAGAACAACCCTCCCATTTATTAGCTCAACTCGTTTCAGCCCATTAAAGATGGAGTTGAAATGTAGCTCAAATTGACTCATGAGAAATTTTATCAAAATATATTTTAAAAATCAATATGGTATATCGTCATAATAAAGAAAAAATAGCTTTATTAGGTACTAAAAACTTATAAAAGAATAAATAAAACAATAAAAACTTGGGAAAAAACTATATTATTAGACATACATTCATATCATATATACTAATTTTACATATTCTTTCAAATAATTATGTATGTTCCTGTTAATTAAGAATTTTTTTACCATATTTTAAGTTAGATACATTGAGATATCATTCTTTAAAATTAGCCTAACATAGAGCCCTTAATTATCTATCCACTTAATTCTCTCCATAATTTATGCATTCATTCCAGATCAACCCTCTCTCTCCTAATTAAATTTAACTTCCCACATTTTATTCACCATTCTCTCTCACATTATCGTATTCGCTTAAGCCCACCTCCATTACTGCACTTTCAGCATTGAGAAAGAGTAGCACTACTTTTCTTCTCTCTTGTCACTAAGTTGTTACATAAGTTCGTCTATATACACATGAAAAAGTAATGATATGATTATAAATTTTATTTACATATGAAATAAATGATTAGTAGATATAAATGTTGGTTGTTTTAACAAACTAAAAATTTGTGGGTCAATTTTTATATTTAAAAAATCTCAAATCATGATATGAAATTCTCAAATCGTGATTTTTGAAGAATATGGGATACCATTCTCATGATATGAAATCATGAGATGGAATCAACCAGAAATTGCATGTACAAACGCTGATTTCATCTCACGATTTCATATCGTGATATTTGGAAAATGGCAAGAAAATTAAAGTCCTAACTATTTTCTACAATTCTCTACCGTGGACCGCGATTTTTTAAGTTACTAACGACAAGTCGGAGGATATTCTAAAGTTTGCATAAAGATCAACGATTATGGATGTTTTTTCGTTAAAAAACAATTGTTTATGGGAAAAATAAGTGGAGAATTATGTATGTATCTGACACATTATTGATATATCTGGCATATTTATCACGACCCAGACCATCGTGATTGACACCCACACTAACCCTCCGGTGGGAGAACCATTACTACAACCCAACTAATCATAAACTAAGCATTTAAAATTACGGAAGCAGGTTTAAATGCTAAAGGAAAAATAGAGTTCCCATAAACTCCAAAGTCTAATCAAACAACAGCGGAAATAATGCCTAGAACCTGAAAGTCAATGTACCAAAACTCTAACAAGGATCGTAAGTCTAAGGAAATGGATACAACCCAATTAAACATAAGAAAATCTAAAGTACTAGTCTAAGTCCGAAGATGTGGACATAAACGAAAAGAGAACTCATGGCAGCCCGGAAGAACTGGCTCACCCTTGAATTCGTTGACGATTACTGATCTTCTAAACGAGGCATGTCAATAGTCGCTTGAAGATGCCCCATACTCAAATAAGAAAGAGCAAGTGCAGTATCAGTACACAACCACAGTGTACTGGTAGGATCACGTGGTTATCCCACTAAGTGCAATATAAGCAAGTCATTACAACATCATAAACATGCATACACTGAACATATACAATATCAATATCATTTCAAGATCAATGTACTATTCCATATTCTCACCAATACACATATGTATAACAAGTCATTGGTCTTCTCATGAAACACACACCCAAATAGTTAGTGTACCGGTACGTGGTACCCGATCCAAGTTAGTGTGTTGGATTGTGACACCCATTCCAATATTTATGTCGGTACATGATATCCGATCTCAGGTAGTGAGTCGAAATGTAACATCCGATCCATTCAACAAGCCACAATCACTATCACAATGTACATTCTCATAATCATACAATCACGTCACGATTCATGGCATACAATTATTCAATCATCCTCATTTACGATTAGTGTGATCAATAATGCAACATTCGCATACATACATGCATTATAATGAAGAAAGTACAAACATATATCACACAACATGAAATAACAATCATCACCTACCTCGAACAAAGCTTGAATCCCCTAAGAAACTTGATTCTTCCCTTTCCGGATTCATTCCGCTTGTTCTTGGTCTACAAACAATCATTATAATGTGAGGATCAATAAACAAGATCTTATTACCCGGATTATAATCAATAACATCAGCCCTAGGCAAAACCCTTGATCCTCATACCCAGGTTAGGGTTTCTTCCACCATAATTCACAAATCAAAACCCTCCCCCATCGATAATTACCCAAGAAACTAAGTTCTACGGATCAAAAAGTGGATTCGGGGAGTGAAATCCTTACCTTTAGCCTCAAGAATGGTGAAAAACTGTCAAGAAAACACTTGAGGTCGTTCCTTAGCTCTCAAAGTCGAAACTTGCAGAATGAAATGTTTTTGGGGTTTATTTCCAACTTAAGTTATGTCCTGCCACAACGGTCCTCACCCCGCTACAGTCGTCCCGCCCTGGCGGCCCTAATCCTGCTCTAGCGGCTTGCGCGGAGACAGAATGTCGGAATATGAGTTCCAAACCCCCATTTCACAACACACCTTCATCCCACGACACTCAGAAAATACTCGTTCACGCTAAGATCAGTTTCGTGAGTTCTTCTCGGCCGAATTCGATTTCGTAAAGTCGTGCGGGTTCCTTAACGTCTTAGCTTTCTAATCATATAATCAAATTCATAATTTGATCTCCCGTTTGTTACCAGATTTCCCTAGACCTTACTGACTCTGATTTCGTCCAAATCTGGACTAGGTTGGGAAATTGCAAGTTACTACCAAAAAGTTTTTCGGTCCAAAAATTTTCCCCGTTGGTTTTTATATAACGACGGAAACATGTCGTTATAATAGATACCAATTTACCCATCACTCGTCCCCGAGTGACAAACTAGGAAAGACGGGCTAAAGTTAGAGTAGGGTAGTACCTGAATCGACGAACAACTATGATACTTGTCTCGCATGTCCTTCTCGGTTTCCCAAGTAGCTTCCTCAACTGGACGATGCTTCCATTGAACTTTCACGGACTTAATCTCTTTGGTCCTCAGCTTCTGGACATCACGATCAAGAATTGCAACTGATTTCTCCTCACACTGAAGGTCTTTGTCTAGCACCATTGAATCCTATTTTATAATGTAATTATCGTCACCATGATATCTCTTCAATTTAGACATATGAAATACCTTATGAACTCCCGATAGGTTAGGAGGTAAAGCCAACCTATACGCCACTGGACCTACCCGGTTAAGAACCTCAAATGGCCCAATGTATCGGGGACTAAGCTTTCCTTTCTTGCCGAATCTCATCACCCCTTTCATAGGTGATACCTTAAGAAGAACGTTCTCACCCGTCTGAAATTCCAGGTCCCTTACCTATGGTCTGCATACTTCTTCTGTCTACTTTGGGCAGCTAAAAACTTAGCTTGCATACTCCTCACTTTATCTTGAGAATCCTTCACTAAATCAACCCCCAAAGGTTTCACATCTTCAGCCTCAAACCATCATATGGGTGATCTACATCCCCTCTCATAGAGTGCCTCAAACGGTTCCATATCTATGTTGAAGTGATAACAATTATTATAGAAGAACTCACACAACGGTAGGAACTTATTCCAATGCCCTCCAAAATTAATCACACATGCCCTCAACATATCCTCTAACATTTGAATAGTCCTCTCTCTAACTGCCCGTCCGTCTGCGGATGGAAAGATGTACTAAAAGTGAGTTGTGTGTCCAATTCATCATGTAACTTCCTCCAAAACTTGGAGGTACACTGCGTACCACGGTCTGAGATGATAGAAAAGGGCACCCCGTGCAACCTCACTACCTTTTTCACATAAACATTAGTCAATTGTTGAGCATTATAATCTATTCTGATGGGAATAAAATGGGTTGACTTAGTAAATCGGTCAACCACTACCCAAATAGAATCGAACTTTCCCAAATTCTTGGGAAGACCAACCACAAAATCCATGGCTATCCTTTTCCACTTCCATTGCAGAATTGGCATTCTCTTAAGCAATCCCGCAGGCCTTTGATGCTCATATTTTACTTGTTGGCAATTTTGACGCTTAGCCACAAATTCCGCTATATCCTTCTTCATGCTCAATCACCAATAAAGTCGCTTCAAGTCTCGGTACATCTTGGTTACACCCAGAGAAATGGAATATCGCGAACCATGGGATTCTGTCAATAATTTCTGAATCAAGTCATCAACTCGAGGAACACAAATCCTTCATTTAAAATTGAGACACCTTCCGCATCAAGAGTGGTCTCTTGTGTCTTACCAATCACAATCTTCTTTCTAAGCTCATTTAAATTTTCATCCTCAAACTGTTTGGCTTTGATCTCCTCAATGAACGCGGATTTAACCTCAATGCTAGCTAACACCCCACCTTTTTCTGAGATGCCCAACTGCATGAATTTTGACTCCAAGGTCTGGATTTCCTTAGCCAAAGGTTGCTTAGTTACACTCAAGCAAGCCAAACCACCCATACTTACCGCCTTTCGACTTAGTGCGTCTGCTACTATATTAGCCTTACCCGAATGGTATTGGATGGTCACATCATAATCCTTGAGTAACTCCATTAACCTTCGTTGTCTCAAATTCAGATCATTTTAAGTGAATACATGTTATGGACTGTGATGATTGGTAAACACCTCACACTTAACACCATAAAGATAATGCTGTCAGATCTTAAGAGTAAACACTACCGCTGCCAACTCCAAATCATGTGTTAGATAGTTCCTCTCATGCACCTTCAACTGCCGCGATGCATAAGCTATGACATTCTTATCCTGCATCAACACCACATCCAAACCGAAATATGAAGCATCATAATAAATAATAAAATCTTTACATACAACAGATAGTGCTAGAATAGGTGTTGTGGTCAAGAGAGTCTAGAGCTTTTGAAAGCTCTCCTTACATTTTTCAGTTCATTTAAAAGGTACCTCCTTTTTGGTAAAATTTGTCAGATGTGTGGCAATAGAAGCAAAGTTTTTCACAAATCAACGATAGTAGCTAGCGAGCCCCACAAAACTCCTAACTTCAGTCACAGAGCTAGGTCGAACCCAATTCTTAACTGCTTCAATCTCTTGAACCCCTTCTTTTGAAACCACATGTCCCAAAAAGGCAACCGAAGTCAACCAAAATTCACACTTAGAAAATTTCGCATACAACTTTTGTTTCCCAAGAACACCCAGAACAATACGAAGATGGTCAATATGCTCTTCCTCACTTTTTGAATAAACCAAGATATCATCAATAAAGACTATAACAAACAAATCAAGAAATGATTTGAACACACCATTCATCAAACTCATAAAAGCTGCAGGCGCATTTGTCAACCCAAACGACATAACTAGAAACTCGTAGTGCCCATAGCAGGTCCTAAACACCATCTTGGGCATATCTTTGGGCCTAATCTTTAACTGATGGTAGCCAGACCTTAAATCAATCTTAGAAAAAATTGATGCACCATATAATTGGTCAAACAGGTCACCTATTCGAGGCAATGGGTAATTGTTCTGAATGGTGACCCTATTCAATTAACGATAATCTATACACATCCGCATACTACCATCATTTTTCTTAAAAAACAAAGCTGGAGCACCCCACGATGAAGCACTAGGATGGATAAAATATTTATCAAGAAGTTCTTGGATTTGAGCCTTAAGCTCTTTTAATTCTGCTGGAGCCATACGATACGGAGGGATGGAAATGGGGTGGGTACCAAGTTCTAAATCAATACAAAAATATATATCTCTATCCGGAGGCATACTAGGAAAATCAGTAGGAAACGCTTTTCTAAATTCTGACACTACGGGAATGGACTCAATAGAGGGAGACTCAACCTTCACATCCCGAATATGATCTAAATAAGCCAAACAACCCTGCCTACCAGTTTCCTAGCCCGAATAGAGGATATGATATTAGCTTGCTTAGGCTTGTACACCCCTTCCCATCTAACTTTTCCCTTCCCGGAATTGCTAGAGTCACAGACTTAGTATTACAATTAAGCACAACATATTAGGGGGACAACCAAGTCATGCCTAAGATTATATCAAAGTCAGCTATATCCAAAATCACCAAATCAGCCCAAGTCTGAAAACCCATAAACAAAATAGGACAAGCACGATAGACATGGGTGACTATGACAGACTCTCCAACTGGGGTAGAAATATGGATGGGGGTATCAAGTATATCACAAATCATATCAAACTCTGAGGCAAATCGCACGGACATATAAGAATAAGTAGAACCCGGATCAAATAACACATTAGTCATCCAGTCACAAACAAGAATAATATTTGTGATCACTGCGTCAAACGCCTCCACCTCGGTCTTACCCGAAAAGGCATAACACTGAGCCCTGTCATCTTGACAAGCGACTTCCATGTCTGGCTGCACTGTATCTCTGCCTGCGTTACCATTTCCTCGACCTCCACGGCCTCGCTGATTTCCTCCTCGCCCACCCTATGGACACTCTCGACCATTACTACCATTTCCTGCAGGTACCACTACTCTAAACTGTTGTTGCACGGAATCCAACATGCGCGGGTGGGGACAATCTCTCCTCATATGCCTAGGTTCTCCACAGTTATAACAAGTATGATCAAAAGATGGCATGTTGCCCGCCGAAGGTACGTCTCCCCGTCTATCCTGAATCAAATTTTGAGATGGAGTTCCCGAGTTATTACCTGTAGAAGCGAGCATAGCGGACTTAATTGGTTGGGCTACAAGCGTCGGCCTCCCTGAACCTCTGGAGTAAGAACCTTGAAAGTCACCTGAATTCTTGTCTTTCTTAGCCAATGCCTTAGCCTGACCGTCTCGCCTCACCCCCTCCACTTTTTCCCAAAATTTGTTACCTCATTGAAGCTTTTTCCTGCAGAGGTCATATGAACAGACAATACCTGAAGCTCAGAAATTAGCCCTTTTACAAAAAGGCGGATCCTCTCTTCCTCAGTAGTCACCAATTGCGTAGCATATCTTAACAAAACATGAAACTTAGTCTTATTAACAACAACAGACATACCATATTGCTCCAAAGCCATGAACTCATCCTTCTTACGATCCCTCAAGGTCCGGGCCACATATTTCTCCAAAAATAGAGCATGAAACTGGGTCCAAGTAAGTGGGGGTAAAGTTGAAGATCTGCACTCCACATAAGCTATCCACCATTGCTTAGCCTCACCTTGAAGCTGAAAAGTTACAAACTCTACTTCATGATGATGGACAATTCCCAACTTATGAAGCCTTTCATAACGATCTAGGATGAACTGATAGGCGTCCTCACTTTCAGAACCATGGAACACCGGCGGTTTCAGTTTCAAGAACTTAGTCAACATCTCATGCTCATTACCAGTTATAACATGACCCAACAAAGGACGTAAGAAGGCATCAGTACCTACAGTTCCACCTACCTTGGGAGCAGTGATAACGATAGGGGGATTGGCAGGAGCTTGAGTTGCTTGAACAAAGGGAAGCACTTCAGGACCAACCAATTCTTTCAGGAACGACATAATTTGTTGAGCTAACACTGGATCTAAGGGAGGAATACATGTAGTCTCAGCCTGCACTTCTTCCTCTTGTCCAACAGTCTACTCATCTTCAACCTCAACATTCTCCTATATCTTTTAATGATGCACAGGAGGTTTCTCATTTCTGGGAGCATCCCCAACCGGAGCTCCATCCCTAGTAGGTGTTACCCTTCCTCGGCTTCTGCCCCTTGCTTTTCCTATACCCCTACCTCGACCGTGACTTCTTACTGTGGATTCCTCAATTGGCGCATTGACGGGAGCTACAGGCGTGACGCCGTTAAACCTAGTGTTAACCATCTGCGGACAGAAGAGTGAAAAAGATTAGATACCAATTTGGATCACCAGATACCAATTGGAACCAAGTTATAGCATGAAAGGAGACAAGAGAAAAGAGAGAGATTTCCTAAAGTCCTATAGCCTCTCAAAGAAAAGTACAAACGTCTCTGTAACGTTCCGCAAGACTCTACTAGACTCATTTTGGTACATCAAGATCAACGAACCTAGGCTTTGATACTAACTTTTTCATGACCCAGACCATCGTGATTGGCACTCACACTAACCCTCCGGTGGGAGAACCATTACTACAACCCAACTAACCATAAAACTAAGCATTTAAAGTTATGGAAGCAGGTTTAAATGCTAAAGGAAAAACATAGTTCCCATAAACTCTAAAGTCTAATCAAACAACTGCAAAAATAATGCCTAGAACCTGAAAGTCAATGTACCAAAAATCTAACAAGGATAATAAGTCTAAGGAAATGGGTACAACCCAATTAAACATAAGAAAATCTAAAGTACTAGTCTAAGTCCAAATATGTGGACTAGTCTAAGTACTAGTCTAGAGAACTCATAGCAGCCCGGAAGAACTGGCTCACCCTTGAATTCGTTGACGATCACTGATCTTCTAAACGAGGTATGTCAATAGCCACTTGAAGATGTTCTGTACTCAACAAAGAAAGAGCAAGTGCAGTATCAGTACACAACCACAGTGTATTGGTAGAATCACGCGGCTATCCCACTAAGTGCAATATAAGCAAGTCATTACAACATCATAAACATGCATACACCGAACATATACAATATCAATATCATTTCAGGATTAATGTACAATTCCACATTCTCAACAATACGTATATGTATAACAAGTCATTGGTCCCCTCATGGAACCCACACCCAAACAATTAGTGTACCGGTACGTGGTACCCGATCCAAGTTAGTGTGTCAGATCGTGACTCCCATTCCAATATTTATGTCGGTACGTGACATCCGATCCCAGTTAGTGTGTCGGAACGTAACACCCTATTCATTTAACAAGCCACAATCACAATCACAATGTACATTCTTATAATCATACAATCAAGTCATTATTCATGACATACAATTATTCAATCATCCTCATTTACGATTAGTGTGATCAATAATGCAACATTCGCATACATACATGCATTATAATGAAGTAAGTACAAACATATATCACACAACATGAAATCATAACCATCACCTACCTCGAACAAAACTTAAATCCCCTAAGAAACTTGATTCTTCCCTTTCCGGATTCTTTCCGCTTGTTTTTGGTCTACAAACAATCATAATAATGTGAGGATCAATAAACAAGACCTTATTACCCGAATTATAATCAATAACATCAACCCTAGGCAAAACCCTTGATCCCCATACCCAGGTTAAGATTTATTCCACCATAATTCACAGATCAAAACCCTCCCCCATCGATAATTACCCAAGAAACTAAGTTCTACGGATTCAAAAATGGATTCGGGGAGTGAAAACCTTACCTTTAGCTTCAAGAATGGTGAAAAACCGTCAAGAAAACACATGGGGTTGTTCCTTAGCTCTCAAAGTCAAAACTTGCAGAATGAAACGTTTTGGGGGTTTATTTCTTATTTAAGTCGCGTCTGTCCCGCCACAACAGTTTTCACCCCGCTACAGCGGCCCTACCCTAACGGCCCTAATCCCGTTCTGGCGGCTTGTGCGGAGACAGAACATCGGAATATGAGTTCCAAACCTCCATTTCACAACACACCTTCATCCCATGATACTCAGAAAATACTCGTTCACGCTAAGATCAGTTTCGGGAGTTCTACTTGCCCGAATTTGATTCTGTAAAGACACACAGATTCCTTAACGTCTTAGCTATCTACTCATATGATCAAATTCATAATTTGATCTCCCGTTTGTTACCAGATTTCCCTAGACCTTACTGACTCCGATTTCATCCAAATTTGTACTGGGTTGGAAAATTCCAAGTTACTACCAAAAAGTTTTCCGGCCCAAAAATTTTCCCCGTTGGCTTTTCTATAACGACGGGAACAAATCGTTACAATATTGTTGATACATCAGATAAATTATTGAGTTAAGATTATATATATCTAGTTTTATCAGTGTATCTGATTAAGTATATGTTTATCCAATAAAATATATACATGTATCTGAAAAGAGTTTATGAATCTAATACAGTGTATATGTTTCTGAGTTTAGACATAATGTATATAGTTTTATCAGTGTATTGGACTAAGAAAATATGTATCTAACAAAATATATATTTGCATCTGAGTAAGAGTTATTGTATATGACAATACAAGTTGCTAGCTTGTATTTGTCACATTATTATTATTATTATTTATCCATGTATCTAATTATGTGTACATATATTTGATAAAATATATGTATGTTTCTGAATATGATTTAATGAATCTGATAAAGTGTACATGTTTATGAGTTAAGAAGTCTAAACTTTGTTGAATCGCCAAAAAATAAAGGATTCTAATTGTTTTGACTTTTTTAGGGGTTGTGATATGGCAGATCCTCTAAAGTTATTACAAACGTGTTTATTTTCCTTAATAATGACTTTTAGTTATATCTCGTAATTAGACACACTAATTGGCATGTATACCTTACATGTATCTCGGATATATGTATCTGCAAGAGATAGATACATGTATCCGAGGACCAAAATATGGTAAATATTATATTACAAACTAGTGTGAATCGAAGTAATTAACTCCTAAATTAGTGATATTTGTGTATGTTGACCCTAAAACTTAAAAGGAATTGAGCGAGTTGAGTTATAATTCTCATTTTAGTCCATTTCAGTCCAACTCATTTAAGCCCAAGTAACTTTTTTATGCAAAACTTTCAAAACTATAGTTTGAACTTAATTAGAGATTTATAGTTATAATTTGCATAATTACGAATTATAGATACATATTTGGGAGGAGAGAGGTGAGGGAGACTAGGAGAGCGAGGAGAGAGGCGAGCGAGACTTGGGAGAGAGAGAGGAGAAAGGCGAGTGAGACCTGGGAGAGAGGAGAAAGGCGAGAGAGGTTGAATAATGTTATATTTATTGTATCAGGTTGTATCACGAATACAATAGATACAACTGATTTATATCAAAATGAATATAATTGTATTCAACTACATATTAGAAGGAGAGGGACAAGAGAGATCCAGAGAAGGAAGAGAGATGCAAGTGAGATCGAGAGAGGGAGGGGAGAGGATTGATACATGTTGTATTCGTTGTATCACGAATACAACTAATACAAAATACAAATACAGTTGATACAAAATACAAATATAGTTGTTTGAATACAATTGATATAAAATATAAATCTCTCACCTATATTTGATTGAACACAATTGATACACAATGCATTTGACAGAGAGGATGAGTGCATATTGTATTCATCGTATCAAGTTTTATCACAAATACAGTTGATATAAAATACAAATACATTTGATACATAATACAAAAAAGTTTGTCATATTATGTAAAAAAAAATTGGGCTACAGTTTTTTGGGATGGAGAAAAAGAGAGAGAGAGGACAGTGGAAGGACAGAGGCAAGGGAGGGGGGAGATATAAATTTGCTATAAAACCTACATAGCTACGAATTATAATTATTTTAAATTGTTAGAGAGTCATCGTAAATACATATAACATGTTTGTCTTATTATGTAGTTTTCTTTTTTTTATTAACTCAGCTCAATTTGATCCGTCGAAAATTAAACCAATTCAACCCACCTATATTATACCTCTAGAATTTACTAAAAACAAAATATTGGGAGCAAGGAGAGAAGTGGGAACCACGTTTGGAATATTAAAAAATATGATGTTTCCAAATTGGTGTTAGTTTACAAGTAAGGCATTCAGCCACAATAGTCATTTGTTTCATGACCAATCACTTTTGTGAAAGTGATGAACAACTTGATGATTACTTTACTCCATTGCAGGCTGTCACTTTATTAGTTTATGAACACTAGTTTTTGTGTGGTCCATGTCCACTTGACCACATTTTAAAAATCTGTACATACATTGTACTGATTTTGACCAACTTTCAACTGTCCAAATCAGCCTAGGGGAGGATAATGTAAGAGCTTGATAATTGCAAATCTGATCCCAAAGTTGAATGAGTAACGATTTATTATGTTTCGTTTGGTCATAAAATTATTAATTTTCTTTTGGAATTATTTTTAAATTTATTTGAAAATCAATGTTTATCCATGAAAATTTCAAATTCAACTTGAAATTATATTTGAAATTTGAAAAATAACTTATAACAGTTATCTGATTCACTTTTCATTTTTGAAGTTGTATACAGTTACATTCAAATATGAATGTTATTCCACAAAAAAATTACAAAAAAATATAGTCAAACACAATTCTATCTTCAACTCCAATTTCATAATTTTCAAAAAAAACGAAAAATATTTGAAACCTATGGCAAACACCTACTTAAAACATCACTAGATTATTGTTTTTTTTTTTTTTTTAATATACCACTTAGAAGTTAGAACTTTTCTTGAATGTGTAGGCATTATGAGCCCGTCAATGTTTTGGGCCTGTAATTATAGATAGCAAACGCCAAACAGAACTAAGAAATTGGATTAAATTATGGGAAACTACACAAATTGGCCATAAAATTCAAAATAATTACAAGTTCATACCCAAATCCAAAGTAATTCCTGAAATACTCATTCTCTCATAAATAATTACAGTCCATATTCCACTCATTAAGGCTGATAATTTTCGAATGTATCATTAAAACTGATAATTTGTTTAACTTAATACTAAATCAATATATATATATATATATATATTATTGATATTATTAAGGTTTTTTGTTTCATATATACCTTAATAATACCACAACAATATACGGATACTCTTATAGTATCATTGACTAATGAGTAATTTTTAAACAAGAAACCTTAATGATACCAATATTGTATATATATACTGATTTAGTATCAATAAAACGAATTTATCAGCCATAATGATACTAATACAATATATGATATTGATTTAGTATCAGTTAAGCGAAATTTGTTGGGGGTATATAATGTAATTTTTTAGTAAGTATAAATATAAATGGGTTTATATTTATAATTATTTTGCTTTCATGAGGTATTTGCTTAGTTTCCCTTAAATTAACGTTGTTGTGACTCCTTTGAGACTAAGATTGGATTGAATTTTGAACTAACGGTATCTAAATCAGGCTCTTATTTAATTCTGTACAAGCTATTTTATTTTTTTCTTGTAACAAATCACTAAACGAAAAACAAACAAACAATGGAAGTACAGGAAAAGTTTCTATATTTCTTCCTTCACTATTATATATGCACCACAAATTTAACTTATATATATTATATTAAAGCAGAGGCAGACATATAGTACTAGTTTAGAATCTGTATGGGTTAAAAAAAACCACTAATTAAATTGGTATAAATAATAGATTTCAAAGCAATAATACATTTCAAAGCAATAATACATTACTTTCGAATGTAGGTCGTTACATGTTACAAAACTGCAAAGACTCATAGTCCTTAAAAATATAAACAAAACTTGCTGAAGGGCAACCAGAATTAAGGGTGTATTCAAGGAAACATTTTCCCACGTCAAAAAATTTAAAAAATAATCTTTATAAAAATAAGTTCCTTAAAAATAAGAAAAATGACTTCCGTATGTTTTCCATCCACACCCCAACCTCATCACTCCACTCCTACCTCCTATATCATTTGTCTAGATTGTATGCAATACATACCAAAAACAAGAAAATACGTAAGAAAGTCACTTATTTTGCTAGAAAACATTTTATTTTTCCATAGAAAATATTTACCTCGAACACATTGGATAACATTTTTGTTCTTTTTAATCTTTTTCCTGACATATACTCATGCTTTAAGAAAAACTTGAAAAACACAAGACAATAAAATGTAATGATGAAGATTATAAAACCCTTGGACAAGCAATGCTTTTCTTGATTTTCCATTTTGGGAATATTTGAATGAAAATTCTTGCATTGCTAAGTAGGCAAAGGCATTTTGGTTCTGTCCCTCAACTTTAATCTTTCCTCCTCTTTAAATCCCAAGCCAAATTTCATATTGTATTCATTAAAAAATTATAACAAAATTTTTAATCAACTTTTTCCTTGTTGATCATGGCTGACTCAAATTATGTTGATAGGGAGAAGCAAAAGCAAGCAGACAATGATATCAAGGACATGATCTCTTCTCTGACTAAACGTCTAGCCGGCCTCCAACGCGTGCACAAGGCAAGAGGAGACTCAGGCCAGAATCTTCAAGGTGATGATGAAGATGATCATGGCACCAGAATCATCACTCTAGCTGGAACCAATGTGGGAGCCAGCATGCGCGGTGAGATGGATGAGAAAGCTGGGATCGAAGGCGTTTCACCAGGGGAAAATGAGGCCTTAAAAACATATGTGAACAGCAATTTCCAGTCCATCAACAATTCCATCATGATGGGTGGTAGCTATTGTACTAATGACCCTGGTGTTCATTTGGACATCACTGATCATATGGATGAACAAGTCCCAAAACCACAAGGATATAAAAACAAGAAAGGCAAGAAAAGTGACCATCACTATGAACATTCAGAATAGACTTATATTCATAATCAAGAAGCTGCTAAAAAATTTCAAACCAATACTCTCTATATGAATAAACACCATAGCTTAGTTGAGTTCTGTGTGTTTCCTTCTATTTTCAATGTCTCTTTGTCTCTTGGCATGGAATTCCTGACAAGAACAGTGGCGATTACGGCCATTCGAC
>JAJOOO010006359.1:0-15227 GCA_029582685.1 Solanum piurae
TTTCATCGAGAAAAACGCCGCAATTTCAATCTTCTTCACTCTTATTTTTCATCTTCTTCGATTTCACATTTATAAGTTTTGTTGACCGATCAATTTTTATTTTTTTTATTCTTTTGAATTCTTGATGGTATTTTTATTAGAATTTATAAATGCCAAAAATTAAATATACATTACTTGTGAGAAATGTCGATTGATAGATCGGTTGACTTTTTCAATAAAGTTGAAAAAGGAATTTTGTTAATTTTATTATAGTTTGACCTATACAAAGTAGAGAAGTAACTAGAGCTATCTACTTTTAAATCGGGAAAATTAAGATATTTTTGCAACAATTGATTCAAGTATGAATTTTTATATTCCATAAAATCAAATGTGAAAGTTCAAGTAGGAAAAATTGGATGAAAAAGAGTGTTTCTTTATGATTAATTATTAAGTAATCTAATTGGACAATTAATTTAAATTAATATAGTGTAAGGTTCCGTTCATTATTTAAAAAAGGATTTCTTAATGGGATAATGGTCTGAAAAATACCCCAATTTTAGTCGAATTTGTTGTTGCGATACTAAATTTTTACGAGGACATATTACCTTCCTAGACTATTTAATAATGTATTTTAAAGGTATATATGTGCCCACGTGGACACATTACTATTTATAATTTTGCATTATTTTTTATGTCCACGCGAGCAAATATATACCTTTAAAATACGATATTAAATAGTCTAGGGAGGTAATAGCTCCTCAAGAATGTTTAGTATCGAAACAACAAATTCGACCAAAGTTGAGATATTTTTTAGACCCTTATCCCTTTATTAACGGAAATATCTCCTATTCTAATTTAGAGTACATGAATTCATTCACCTCATCATATTTCTTTGTGATAAAAATAAAAAGTACTATTATATCATATTAAAATCAATTTAATAATTTTCAATAAAATTTATGTTATAAATTTAAATATTTTGCATCCCCTATGCTTCTTCGCTTCTTACCGTGCTTACTGCTTTGCAACCTTGGTAGTTGGCCCTCTAACCCTTACCAGCACTAGCAAGAAAATACCCGACCCGACCCGACCCCCACTAAGTACAATCCCTTCTCCATTCTAAGCTGGGCAGTCGGAGCCGTCGAGCTTAGCGGCTTTAGAGACAGTTATTTGAATCGTTTCCCCCTTAAAAACGGAGTAATTGGGGAAAGTGGTCAGAATTTGCCGCAGATTAATACCCTGAAGAGGGAGGAATAAAAGACTGGAACTTGAGGAATACCCACAAATCCTTTTTCCATACACTATCCAAAAGTTTGATTGGGTATACATCTTGCTCTGAAGTATCTGTTTATCAAGGTACTTTGAACTGTAATTTAATCTTTTTTTTTATTGATATGCTTATCGAATTTGTAGTGGATGAACTAATATTAGCTTCTTGGATATCTTTTTAGTGATTATGTGTTTTGATTTTTCAATTGTAATCCAGAGAATTTTCTTTTTCTTTCTTTCTTTCCCCTACAATTAGCTTGCACACGTACACGAATCTGGGAGCAAAAAGACTTGAACTTTAGGAATACCCACAATTTCTTTTATATATTTGAGATACACTTTAAGTAACTCAAGTTTAATTGGGTAGATATATTGCTCGGAAGTCTTTGTTTATTAAGATACTTGTAAAAAATGTAATCTTTTTTGTTGATGCTTCTTTGGGTGCTTATGGAATTTGTAGTGGATGAACTAATAATTTGTTCCTCGGAAATCTTATCAGTGATCATGTATTAATTTAAGTTTTTTTATTCTTATCCTGAGAGTTTTCTCCCCCCCCCCCCCCACACACACAATTAGCTTGCACCCGAAACAAGGAGCAAAAAAATACTGAAACTTTGAGGAATACCCAATTTTCTCCTCCATTTGTCAGTCCTTTGTTAGAGTCATGATTATTCCTTCGTATTGTAGTCAAATGACTAGTTTTAAACTTCTATTCGTAATGGGAGAAGAATTGGTATAATTGTGTGGCGATTGAATTGTTGATGGATTTTGTGTCATGAGTTAGAGATGTTATTAGCTGTATTGTTGATTTCTATGACAGGGAGAAATTGGATAGGCCCAAAAACAAAAGAAACTCTACCCGATTTTCTTATGTTAAGGCTTGCTTTGGGATTCTTTCCCCTTCGAGCCGGTCACAGACCTAATTTGGGTCTTGACAATTATAGTTTGAAACTTTAAGACGACTTTCAACAATTTTTCACAAGATGGTGTATTGTCTGAGTTGATTCAGGTTACTTTGAGCATGGTGTGGTGTGTTAATTGTGCACAGGACAAGCCGACTAAAGATGTGGAGGGTAAAATGTAAGCTACATCACCTAGAATTCTTCTTCATTATAATACTCCTCTCCTTCATTTTATTTTATGTATATGGTTTATTTATTCAAAGATGCTTCATTTATGTATATATGTTTCATTCTAAGATGCTTCATTCCATTACATTATAGATGTTGTTCCTTCTGTGGAAAAGTACTTGAAGAAGATAATTTTTCTATTGAGCCCACTTTCGTCAAGAATGCTTCTGGACAGGTTAGTTCTTTCTTTCTTCTCCTTCTTGATGCATATGGGTTGCTATGTTTTAGACAGTTTGTTTTCCTTCCCTAAGATTCAATCCTAGATAGCTTTGATGGTGTGATTAATCTCTCTTAAACATTGTTATTAATTGTTAAAATAGAGTTTTCAAGGGGCAATGTGAGCACTGTTTAGAAAATAGAGGACATTTCATGAGGAAGACTGAGGACATCTGACTGCTGACAACCTTTTTCTTTATAAGCATGTGACTGCTGATAACCCCTTTCTTTATTAGTATGTGGCTGTAGTTGTCTGTGAATGTTATGAAATGAGTGAAAACTAGGGGTGTCAAAATGAGTCCAAAAACAAAGGACCCGTTGACTAGCTCAGATTTTTATGGGTTGCGCTCAAAATAATTTAAAATTGGGTAAGTTCTTTTGAGAAATAAAACTGGATAAATTTTATGGGTAGTTCCTTACCTTTACCATTTCTTCAAAACAGTACTGTTGAACAGGCTATATGTATGGTTATTTGTACACTATGTTTTTTCGATTTGTATTCTATCAAGACTAACTTAAATCATTTATAGAGCCAATTGTCAGGAAGCAGGGTGAGCACTATCCAAAGTAATTATTCAGTTTCACGTGAAAGAACACTAAAAGAAGGTATCCTATATATCACTGATTGTTGTTTCCTCACAATGTGTTATGCTTACTGCACCTATTCGTATGACTTCTAAAATTTTCCTTTTCTGCTGAATGATTGATTGATTCTATTAGGGAAATTAGACAATTTTTGCTGATCTAGTTCTTGATTTTCAATGGAAGTTGTATGACTTTCTATAGTACAGTTGCATTTCCTTTGCATCAGATTTGGTCTGTATTATTAACATCATAAACGTTACATTCATAGTTTAGTTAGTATTTTTGTGTTAATGTGAGACTTGAATTCTAGTTTCCTGTAAGATTGGTGATGTGCTGCTCATTGTCATTATAGGCATTCACGTGGAACTATTTTTGAAAGTCTTCCAGTTAAGGAACTGTCTAATTGTGTCAAAATCAACTAATTGTATAGCTCAACAATGAATGTTGTGTTCTTGTTGATTGGTCACAACTCTCTCCTGATATGTCAACATAAGAGGTTTTGTTGATGGGCCAAGTGCAGCACTGCACTTAGAGTGCTAGTTTGTGTAGCTATTATAGCAAAACACTGACTAGGCCTATCATATTGTCGATTAATCTGGTTAATATGATGTTGTAACACTACACTTAGAGGTGTACAAGCTATGTAGCACATATTGGGCTTGACAATACATTAATTTTCTCTTTGGTGTCAATATGATTTTTTTTTTTTGAAATTTAAAAAAATAAAAAATCATATTGACACCAAAGAGAAGATCAAGTATGGTGTCAATATGATTTTTAAGTATGAAGTTCTGGCTGATGTATTTTTTTTGTCTTCCCCTTCCTGCAGCATATGAGGGTATAGAGGGTATGCTTTATGGACTAGGAATTGATGGTGGTGATTCAATAGCTCGTCCAGCTTTGTCCTTCTATACGGTATGATTCATTATGCTTGGATCATACCTCTACTAGTAGGATATATCATTCTATTTCTGAATCTGTTCCTTTCAGATAGCAGTTGAAAAGAGTTTCACAAGGGGGCGTAGGAAAGAGCAAGTTCAAGCTGCTTGTCTTTACATTGCATGTAGGTGAGAGATTGTGTTTTATGATATTCTTTTTCAAAATATTATTTGTTCCCTAAGGGAAAAAAGAAGTGGGATAACTAGTAATGAAGCTTGACATGTAGGCAGGTTGACGTGAATCATGTCGTCCGTGCATCAGTGGTTGAAACAAAAAGAGAACATTGATTTTGTAAAACACAGGAACAACCCACCTGCATATGAGAATCCCATATTTCGGTTATAGTGGTTTGATTTTAGAGTGAGTGGTTTTAGCAGTTCTATAAGTATAATCAGTTATTTGATTTTAGGGAAATTTGCTCTTTTGGTCCTTCAAATATTGACAAGTTCTCGTTTTGGTCCTTGTGCTATATGACTAAGCATATTTAACTCTCAATTAATTAAAACGTGTAGGTTTGATCCCGCTACTTGTGAGTTATATGTTGTCTGCATACGATTATTCATTGAGTGTAAGTATCCAAGAAAAAACATGCTTTAAATGTTGACCTGAATTCTATGCTGATAGTGGAACTAATTAATATGGTGGCTAAGTGAAAGAACTTAAACATTATAAACTTGACCTGGTTAATTGTGGATGAATCTATCAACTGTATTCTGTAGCATGGAGGATACCAAACCAACACAGTTTTCTTTAGTACTTAAGTAGAAAGAGTAACAAGGAAAGTTATCGTTTTGATTAAATCTTCTAATGTATTTCCTTGGTTCAAGCTACTTTACTAGTTACCAATTGGGGTTTCTTTATGTTTATTTTTCTTGCAGGGAGAACAAAAAGCCATTCCTACTCATTGACTTTTCTGAGTACTTGAGGATAAATGTGTACGTAAGCTTCATTTTTGTTTTGATGTAACACTTTGGATCAGTAATCTCGAGCAAGAACTTAATGGTTTCCCTTTAGGACATGAATTTTTATTATCCTATTCAGTATTATGATATTCTGTTTAGTATTTACCCCTTAGCTCCTTCTTGTAGTTATATTGTGAACTAGATCTCATGTGTGAATCTTGTGCGGTTAGAGTAAATTACAGAAATCTTGCTTCATGTTTAGCTAGCTATGAAAGCAGCCTTATGTGAAGTTGTACCCAGTGTTGGATTTGTGAAAGATAAGGGAGATCTTCTTTTTTAGTGGGCAGGAAATTTAAGACAGAAAAGGAATTGACTTTTGAGAAAGTTGCTGGATTATATGCTTTACAACCCTTCCAAAAATCTTCATGAAAAGGGTATATGATTTACAACCCTTCCAAAAATCTTCATGAAAAGGGTATATGCTTTATAACCCTTCCAAATATCTTCATCTAAAAACAACCCTTTCAAATATCTTCATCAAAAAACAACCCTTCCAAATATCTTCCTCAAAAAAACTACCCTTCCAAATGTACTCTAGAATATTCCTCAGCGTGACTGATTGGCTTTTGAATTTGAGGGCAGTTTCTCCCCTGCTGCAGTACCTCTTAACTCTCTACTTCGACAAGTTTCCTTTCCTCATTGGAAGAATCTAGGTGACCGTTTGCATATTAATAACTTAACATATTGTTAATTATGGAGGTTTCTTAGTACATTGCCTGGTTACTAATCTAGAACAGTATTCTACTCTAAGCAAGTCCTATTGTCTTTAGGTCATTCATGAAGGGTTATACCTAAAGTTGGACAGTTGGAAAAACATTTACCCAATCACTATCTTTATTATCATAATTGAAACCTGTTCAACCTGTTCTCTTACTAAATGCAGGTATGTATTAGGAGCTGTATTCTTACAGCTTTGCAAGATTCTACACCTTGAAGACCACCCAATTGTTCAAAAACCTGTGGATCCGAGCCTGTTCATTCATCGATTCACTGATCGTAAGTATTTATGATTTGCTGGTGAACTTTAATGTTTCTTTTTTCTTCTTTCTTGATCACCTTGTCACAGGTATCAACTTTGTGGCAGGGTTTATACATATTTTTTATTTATCCTTTGGTTTCTTGATTACGTTTTTGGATTTTCATGATGAGAAGTTAAAGGATCTTGTTTCGTAAGAATTTTATTCTGCAAGCGTGGTATTTGTTGCCATTGTTCTGGCAGTTAATTCTCTGTGGATGCTCATAAATGGATCTTGGTTGCATCTTTTTCTGTGCCTCATCTGTGAGCCAACGATGTAGCATCTTTTAATCTCTTTTTTAAATAGAAGAGCAAAAAGGTTTTAGGTTAGCACTAAGGTTCTAGATTGGTACACTGAGCCCTGAGGTGCGCTGTTATGGAAAACACACCACTAGTTGATACATGGGGGCGGGAAATGCAGTTTAAAGCAGTTGAGTCTCAAAAAAACAGACAGGTTAACGTTTTGGTGGGCAAACTGGTTCTATTTATGTCACCGTCTGGTAAACCTGCTTTTTGGTTAGATGACTCATTTATCGTTAGCTCCCTTTGTAGACTAGAGCTTTTACCTTTTTGTGTGGTGGTCTTGCCAGATTTAGCATCATTAGTTCAAATCAAAATTAGTGGTTACTCTTTGGAGGGCTCAAATCAAATCCGTACTAATAAAGATTAGAACCACTCAGGTATTCACTTCTAGGTTTCTTACATGTGTGGGTTTCATAATTGGTATGGTCTATAAGGAACACTAATGGCTTTTATGTCAGATTTGGTCAGAGTAAATAGTAATATGCTTAACTGTTAGTTTGAGATCAGTACGTTATAGAATAGACATATCTACAAGATGAGTGTGGTCAAATATAGATGTTGTGATGCATGTGATGTTAAACATGATTGGACAAAATTAGATATGATCACATTGATAGAGGTGCAAGCAGCACTCAGAGGAGAATGTTGATTGAGAGGTTTTGCTATATCTTACACAGACCTCTATATGCACTGGTTCACAAATGCGAGATTATGAGATTGAAGGTACTAAAAGGGGAAAAAGTAGACTTCAAATCACGATGAGCAAATTTTCTAGGAAGACTTATGATCTATCAGATCAATGTGGATAGAACTGTGAAGAGACTGCAATGGTAAAGGATCTATATAGACTATACTAACAAATTGGGACCAAGTCTTGATCATTGCTGTTACTCTTCCGTCTGTTGTCTGTCAGAAGTCCTTTCCTTTCAGTTTGCTAGGGATTTGTATGTCAATGTAGGGATAGATGGGAGATCCATAAAACATCTTATTTTCCTTTAAAGAGCAAATTATTTAGTATTTATGTGAGTGTATCCCAAATAGAATAAAATAGATAGAAACAATTCACATAGCCGACACAACTCATTCGAGATTGAGCAGGTAATTCATGCTTTATATATGACGGAGTTAGTTAGAAATCAAAAGGTATGTTTAAGCTTTCATGGAGACATGGACTGTGTCTCACTCTTCCAGATTGCTAACCACTTTCCACACCTTTTAAGTACACTACGTCCCAGAATAGCTGCAAGGACCTGGATATTGACAGCCTTAGGAATAACATACTCTTTCTCCAATTAACATGAATCCCCGAAACTGCTTCAAAATTATAATAAGCCATAGATATTTTAGTTGGTTTGCTTAAGTGTCGCAAAAGAACCAATGAATCATTTGCATAGAGAAGATGAGTGGTCTCTGTACTGTCTCCCTCCCTAGAGCCTTTAAATCCTTTCAGCCAACCTTTTTCTTTAGCACCAGACTCGGTCCTTCCACTGCAATGAAGAAAAGGAAAGGTGATAACGGATCATCTTGCCTCAGGCCTCTCTCTGAAGAAACGAATCCCTCCGGAGAAGAACTATTTACCAGGATGGAAATCTCATCATTTTTATATGCAAAGAATATCCAGTTAATCTATTTTTGGGAAGACAATTGGCTGGGCAATGGCCCCTTAAAGTAACTGTATCTAGATTGTGTACACAAAACTATCAGCAAGGGCAAAAGTAAGTGAGGTATGGAATAACCAAGGATGGAACCTCTCTTTCAGAAGACATTTGAATGACTTGGATTTGGACAGATTCACTGCCTACTTTAACAATCTCAATCACTTTAATGGCGTGTCAACGGCTCAGGAGAACTATGTTGGGTGGGAGACAGAACATGAATTTTTTTCAGTAAGGCCAGCATACCATTTGAAGAACAACAAAAACAATACACAGACACAATGGCCCAGGAGACAACTGTGGAAGGCAAATATACCTTACGATTGGCCTGCTTTGTATGGTTAGTGGTTAAAATGTCTTGCTTGACAGAAGACAGGTTGCAAAGAAGGGGGATACACCTATGCTCTATCTGCCTTCTATGTGGAGAATATGCAGAAACAAATGAGGACATATGCCCCATTTGTTGGGTATTTGAAGAGGCGCACATATGCCCCAGTGAGGAGGTGCGAGAGGTTGGATATAGTGGGTAGAGGTAGGCCAAAAAAGTATTGGGGAGAGGTGATTAATCAGGACATGATGCAACTTCAACTTACCTAGGATATGACATTTGATAGGAGGGTGTGGAGGTTGCGGATTAGGGTAGAAGGTTAGTAGGTAGTGAAGTGTTGTCTGTTATAGTTTTATCCTTATCCTCATAATGTATTGCTTTTGATTTCTAACACCATTTGTTTGTTTATTGTATTTAGTTTATCACACTATTTTGGTGTTGTTTCCTTTAATTAGTTGTTATGGTTCCTTCTGTCGTTTTTCCTTTGCATACCTACTATGATTTGCTGTACTTGAGCCGAGGTTCCTTTGGCAATAGCCTCTCTACCTCCACGAGGTAAAGGTAAGGTTTGCATACACTCTACCCTCCCAGACCTCACTTGTGGGATATCACTAGGTATGTCGTTGTTGTTTGTTAGCTTGCTGGAGTTCTCAAGTGAAGACTATCAATTTATAATGTAGGTTTATTTGGGGGAAGGAAGCCAAACATTTCTAGATCTGCTCTTCACATTTTGGCTAGCATGAAGCGAGATTGGATGCAGGTTATACATCATTTTTCTGTATATAATTTTGTGTTACTGGATTATTTCTTTAGAATTACAGTGTTCTTTTGATAACTCAAACCAAAATAAAATCCACATTTGGTTGAGAGAATGGGTTGTTGTCTCGTTGTATTGCCTTGGGAGATTCTCATTGCAAGGACAAACATATCTCTATCTTGGTTTACCATATATTGCGCCCCCATGTTGTGTTATCCACACTCCAGTTAACAAGGCCTAGTGTACCGCCCCGCAAGGAGCTACATTGAATTTCATCAGTTCCGCGGGCGAGACAGATTCGCATTGCGCTTCAGCGGGTCTCGGACGGCGTATCAATTATTTTCCAGCCTTCGGAAGTGACTTGGAGACCCTTGAAGGGCATGGGATCACCTTGACTTTCAGCCAAAACGGGCCCCAAGGGAGGGGACAAGGCTGACTTGAGTTAAGGGACACTCCACCTTGTTCCACCTAATCTTTAACTTGTAAAGACACTCTTGTAGTCCATTATTTTTGGGAACTTGTCCCTCAACGTTTTTAGCTTTGTTTTTACAGCTTTTAGAGTATATTGGAAGGGTTCACTTGTATGTAGAACACTTAGAGAAAATATCAAGAAAATTGGCACTTGCCTCCCAAATCTTGCTTTCCTTATTTACTTTCTTGTTGGCTGTTTTGTGTGTACGGTTTAGACAGATTGCTGCTGCACGTTTTGTGTGCTTGTTGGTGTTAGGACTGAGCTTACGAGGAGCTGTGCAAGCCCTCCTTCGCTGTCCCACGCGACCTCAGAAAATAGGCCTGTGACACTAGGCCTGGGTGGGCCGGGAGGGGGGTACATGTTAATGTCCGACATTGGTCGAGAGAATGACTTGCTGTCTCCTTATAGGATCTTGGACAATCCTAAGCTCATGAGCTAGCTTTTGGGATTGATTTAGACCCAAGGTCCATTTACTTAACATAGATACAAATTACTTGCTTTTTTGCACTAATCCACAAATTGTCCATAGACAGGGAGAAAGCCAAGTGGATTATGTGGAGCTGCACTGTACATTGCTTCTCTTTCACATGGACTGAGTTGTTCTAAATCAGAAATTGTAAGTGGTCTTTCTAGGTTCCTTTATTTTGATTGTCAGCATTCAGATTCTTTGATCCTGTTTGGATCGACTTATAAGCCAAAAACGACAAGTTAAGATATGTAATTTATGGCTTTTGGCTTATTTTTGTTATTTTGACTTAAAAACAAGTGCTTGAAAGCACTTTTTAATTTTATCCAAACACTACAAAAATGCTTAAAAGCTATTTTAGCTTAAAAGCACCTAAAATAAGCCAATCCAAACAGTCTCTTTACAGACAGACTTCACGTTGTAAGTTTTATTTGGCTTTGAGAAACTCTTATGTGCTTTAGCTAGTTTTCAAGGACTACTTGCAAAAAATAAATAAAGGACTACTTGTTCTTAATCTCATGAAGTTCAGAATTTTTCCTCATCAAACTTAACAACTGTTCATGTTCTACTCTCTTGGCTTATTTCATGTTCTAGCCTATGTAGCACAAACACTGGCACTAGTTCACATTTATTTAGGGTGACATAACAAATGAGCGTGATATTTCCTTTTTCCTTTTAATCAACAGATCAAAGTGGTGCACATTTGCGAAGCAACACTGACAAAGCGTTTGATTGAATTTGAGAACACAGAATCTGGGAGCTTAACGGTATGTAGCATCAAGGCTGGTAGGATCAATACTGCTGGAACTTCAATTTTCAAAGTTTGAAAAGCTTCATGTGCATTTATTTAGTCATGTGTGTAGGTCCTTTGACTTTAGTGGGAGGGGGGCAGCTGTTATAGTAGGATCCTAAAAGCAATCTAGTAATAGGTGTGTGCTCCTGTAATGCTCAAATTTTGTTTTTTTTCTCTGAGTTTGATACCATTGTGAATACTGAAAATATAATAAAGAAAGGAAGGAATCTAAAGGAAGAACAAGCATTATGGGGTTTGGGTTCTTATCTTAAAGTTGACAGGGGTCAGGGTAAAGTGTAAAATGTAATTGTTAGCAAAGCTGGAACCAATATTGTAAAACTTCTGTAGTGCATTTACACCAATTACATAGATAAAAGCGTGTTCATGTCATTCGGTGAGAGTTACAATTTTGCCTCTTATTTATGAATATTTATGTTTCTTAACGCTCTTCATTAAAACACTTATCTAAAGTAAAAGGGAGTCTATTTATTTTTTCACACTAGTTTATTGAAATAAGATTATTTGAATTACAAGGATAAAACGGAATGTATGTACATATATGTATTGTTTACGGAAGATTTATATATGTTTTAAAGTATTCAAAATTAAGCATATATGTCATTCGTTAATAATTTAGTTCACATATATCTTTATTGTTAAACAATACTGGGTCCAATACATCTTTAAATTAACTGACGTCTTCAATTAATTACTTACAAAGGGCCAAAAAAAAAAACGAGCAAATAAAAGATGTATCTAGTGTGCTACTGTCATCAGATTTGATATGTCATGAAGCCACCCAAAGCCTGCACTCTGGAGGAGATTTTAATTCCATCTGTCTTCGACCTCTTTCTTCTTTTTTTCCCTGCCTTTTCTTAGAGTTCTGCTGGTGGGATCTTAAAAGAATTCGCCTGTGGGCTGGGCGCCTCAGCCTTCAAGTCATTTTGTTGCTCTTGTCCATGGGAAATCATCACCAGTGATGTGCTATTTTTTATGAGCCTGACGTGTCTGATGACATATTTAATATTGTTGACAGTTAAAACAAATTTTCCTGTGTATTTAAAAGTTTTAACCCCTCCCTTTTCCTTGGCACATTATAGTTGGAGTTTGATGCAATTTGATTCAGTTGTCATGGCGTGTAAGCCAAAAAATTCCTTTCCAAGTTTCATACTAATTCTTGAATTACTTGCAACTAGATTGATGAGTTCAATACAAGAGCTGAGGAGCTTGAGAAAGAAGAGACGCTGGCCCTGCAACTTTATTCGGGGTCAAAAGGATCTGGGATCACAGAAGTGCTGTGTGAACACAAGAAAAATGTGAAGCTGCCTTTTGCCCATGGCCTTTGTGAAAATTGTTATAGTGATGTAATTACTTATTACCGGTCCTTTTAAGTTTTTAGTAGTATTGCGAAGTCATATATATAATACTTATGAATGTGTTTGCAGTTTGTAAAACTTTCAGGTGGGCTTGATGGAGGATCTGAACCTCCATCCTTCCAACGTGCTGAGAGGGAAAGATTAATGGCAAAACAAGATGCTGAAGAAATTGCGGAGGATCCAAGTTTTCCCATGTCCAGTCAGATGGAGAACAATGTCGGCGAGTATTTGGAGGTACTCCTCAGAGCTTTTACTTATCCAAAGCATTATTACCTTGTAGTCAGGAAGTAGAATGTATGCTTTCAAGGCTTTTGACTTCTGGAAAAGACAGCTCAAGTTCTGAAAATTTCAAGATGGAAGGATAGATTTGAAAGAAAAGAATAGGCATCTATAATAAAATAGAGTAGGGTAGGAAGAAGAGGATTTCTTCGTAGATGCTAGGTTTTCTTGGGATTGAATTCCAAATTATGAGCTTGCAAAAGGAACCTAAGAGCACAACCTGCAAATGGGTGAACTGTATGATTGTTGAAAACTTGCAAGAGCTACCTAATAACTACTAAGTAATGTGGATGTTTGTGCTTTGGCAAAAGATCCTTTCAGTAGACTCATAACTCTTCCCTTTGTTTCTGGATTCTGAAGATATTAAGAACTTAATGAACTTCTAAGTTCTAAACATCTAGCTACCTAAATATAGAATCCAAACTATGTTGAGATGCAGATTCATGAATTCAAAAAAGGATGTAGAGTTCCGAGAAATCTTTGGGTTCTAAAGGCATTTCATTGGTGTAATGTAAGAAATCCGTCGACTAGACTTATCTTTGGCACATGTATCCTTTCAGTTCCACAGCCAGAATTTGTGAAAAATAAACAAAAATCAGTTAATGATGAGCTAAATTGTTTCCTGTCTGGAAATATGAGATTGATTTCAAACTTCCCCTAGTCAATGCAAGTTGAACTGCAGAAATCCAAAAGAGGCCTATATCTTGGTATGCTTGTTCCAGTCTGTTATTTGTCATATTATGCTTTAATATAATCTTTAGCTAGTAAGAAGTGTATACTAGTTACAGAAATGAGGAATGTCTGCTGGAAAAGAGTCTTCATATTTACTTACCTCAAACTCTCTGGTTGAGCAAATCAATTATTCTGCGTAGCCAATATGAATTATGTGAGATAAATCTTTGTAATGCAGACTTCCCCTTTTGACTGTTTGTATTTTGGTCTGGTATTTACTTCTGCTGATACTAATTCTTAGCTTTAGATGGTATGTTAAGGAAATATCCAGCATTTCTTGTGATTTCTTTTGAAGTATTTCCTTAGGCAACTCCATACTGCAACTAATACCAAGTTCTTGAGGTTAGGTGTTTACTGGAAATATGCCAGGTTTTGCTTGCTTTCTGAATAGTGCCTCATCATTTATATGTTTTTTTTTTCTTTTGGTTGATGATCAGCCTGAAAAGGAAGGGAACACCCAGAGTGTGAAAAATGTGCATATATCAGGATCTGAGCAAGTAGGTAAGTAATATTTTCTCCAGTAGCTAGAATGATGGAGAAACTTAGTCCTGGATCAGGATTAGAGGATTAAGTCACTTTTCTACATTTTCCAAAAAAAGAAGAAAAGAATAAGTCTTTTATCTCTCAATTACAGGAGCATTCGCAGTGGATAAAACTGATCATATTGCGACTCCTGATACATTACATGGCATGGATGGTATTGATCATGATGAATCAGGAAACTTTTCCGATATCGATGATGTAGAGGTGTGCTACTTCTTTTATGTTTGTAAAATCTAGTAGGGACAATTCCACTGCTCACATTCCTCGAATGTTTTCATAAATTATCTGTCCGTCTAGATGCAAAAGCTGTGATTTTGTCTGATTTCATTCCGCTCTTCATCATGTGATACTTAGCAAATCATAGTATGATACTACCCGACCCTGCTTTCTTCCTTTGCTTAGGAAACATCATCGATAATAAGGGAAGTAACATGTAACAGATACTGGAAATTAAGTAACTGCTCATTAAAGACTTTTATAATGGTATTAGTTCTACATTTATGGGTATGTATTTTCTGGTTCACTAACTACTCATGGCTGTTACCCTATACCTGCATTGTTGTCAGGTTGACAGTTATCTTCACAATGAGCAGGAAAAGAAATACAAGAAGATCATTTGGGAAACAATGAACCGAGAATATCTTGAGGTGAATTATTTTATTTATTTTTATGAATCACCATGTCGATATGTAGATCGCAAGGTCCTATAGTGGTTTTAGGATTTATTAGTGCATAAGAAGTACTTGAATGAACGTCTCTGATTCTTGAGATTACAATTATCAGTTATAATGGGAATCTTGTCATGAATTTAGGATAGATTGATTTTCTTAATTAAGGATTTTTGATGATGCTTTGTATAGTCTACTAAGTTGACAGTGATTAAGCCATGAGTCCTTTTCTAACTTTTGCTCCCTTTTGTCCATCTTCAGGATGATTTTGCTTATCACATAACAGTAGTCTGCACTAACTTCATTAAAGAAAGAAAAAACAGTAGTCTGCACTCAGTGACTCACTTTCTTACTGCCTCTTCCTTCTTCTAACTGACCTTGCTGATCAATATTTGTAGGAACAAGCAGCGAAGGAAGCTGCTGTATTAGAAGCCAAGAAGCAACATGAGTTCATTTTAGCTAACTGTCCGGAGGATGTACAAAAGTTTGCTGCTGCTGCTGCTGCTTCTGTTGCAAAGTCAAAAAAGGTAACTCTGAACTTATATTGAGTTTGTTACCTGGTGGAAATTGATGCTTAAAGTTTCAAGTTGAGGAACTAAGAAACTATAAAGAAGGGAAATTTGTTGATGTCGCCGGTAGTTAAGAATTTGATGGCTGTTAACATATTCAAACTCAGAAAATATTTGAAAATGACTTGTATTTTCTCTTGTGATTCGAAAACTCAGGGCTTGGATACAATGATCCAAAAGTGAGACAAAAA
>JAJOOO010006360.1:0-16405 GCA_029582685.1 Solanum piurae
GGCAATGCTTTTTATTTTCAAATCGGAAAGGGTAAATATGCATCATTTATTAAACAACAGGTATAGATGTAAAACAAGGATATCCGCTCTAAATCGCAAAGTTAAAAGGTATGATCTCCCCTTTCTCCCTCTTGTGTATTTAACATAAGACTTGCAACAATATCAGTAAAAAGTTAGTACTTATCATTTTTCATATAGTTCACCTTACCTATAATTACAACAACTAATTTAAAACTTGATCATGAAAATCCTTGTATTCCATCAAGATAAAATGGATGGTTTAAGGAAAAACCAAATTCAGATAAAACACAATGGTTGACACAAAAACCAAAAGAATTAAAAAGAGGTACAAAGTGAATAGTACATTCTTCACCATGTAAATGAAGGCAGCACATATGTAGGATATGCATTGTTTTTCAAGGCAAGAGCATGTACAGCATCATCATCCGCGATTTCTCCGAATTTTCCAAGTCCAAGTTCAGCAGCATGTATTCCGCCTGTGATAAACGCTGATGCAATTCCAGCTACAGTTCCGCCTTTGATATCATGGTGAAGGGAATCCCCTATAGCAATACAAACGGAGGCATCCACAACAGAAGCCATTTCCATAGCTGACTTGTATATTATCTTATCAGGTTTACCCATCCATTTCACTTCACCGCCAAGTTTTTCATACGTGGCTGCCAATGTTCCAGGCATAACACGCAGAGCTCTAGCTTCAACGGTTACAAAATCAGGATTTGCTACTACCATGGGGATTTTCTTAGCAGCACACCGATCCAGTATCTTCTCAAGTTCATCAAGATTCATGGGAATTGCAGCACCAGAAGAAAGCCCCAAGGCTTCAGTTCCGTGAGCCAAAATAAAATCAGCTTCCTCAACATTTTCTACAACTTCTAGTCCGAGGCCTTCAAGAGATATAGCACCCCTGTCACTCCAAGTCATGTGAATACACGATCTTCCTATCGAGGCAAACCAAGCGTCTTCTCTCGTTTGAAGATACTGATGTGTTAATTCACCACTCGTGATGGCACCAATAAAGAGCGACGGGTCAAATCCAAGGCTCCTCAATTTTTCCAGGGTTGTAGATGCTCTTCTTGAAGAATTACTAATGATTATCATCTTTGCACCACAAGTTGCCAACTTTTCCAAGGCCGAAATGGCACCAGGATAGGGTTGTTTCCCATCATGAAGCACACCAAACTGATCCAGAAACCATGCCTTGAATCGACGACTTTCAGCTAGATGTTGAATTCCATTCAAAGTTTGAAATTTAAGCTCGGAAGGGTTTGATGATTGAACTGATAAGCATCTTCCCATCATGGTTCAACTCTTCTCTGTGTGAAATTTGTGATTTAGGTTCTCGATTTCCTCTTCTTTTAGTCCAATTACCCGATTGTTTATTAAGTATACTAAATTTGAAGACATAAAATTGGTGCGAATTCTGCAATACAACAACTTACAACATACCCAACATATTCCCACAAGTAGGGTATGGGGAAGACAGAAACCTTACCCCTACCTCTCCCGGAGGATAGAGAGATTGTTTCTGAAAGACCCTCGTCTCAAACAACACATAACACGACAGCTATACGGAGGTAGAACAAGGATAAGCTAAACACAAGAACTGCAATACACAACTTACAAGATAAAATTACAGGCAAAACATGCAATAATAAATTACAACTTTCATACCAAGGAAAAAAAACTAATTCTCACCCAACAAAATAGACTTAGCATTCAATAACTATAACAACATATTTAGTATAATCTCACAAGTGAAGTCTGGAGAGCATAAAGTATACCCAAACCTTAACCTAGTTTTCACCTTATTGGCTAGGATTTGATTCTCCTACCCCGTCACCCCAATCTTTTAAAAAAAGTCTAATCAAGTAATTCAATCTATCCTACAAAACGAACAAATTCAAATTGGGAAATCTGAAGAAACTTGAAAATGGAAAAAAAAAAAAAACAGAGCAGAAGCTAGAAAGGGGAAAATTAGACAAAAACTTAAAGAGGAAAATACCTGAAGTTGTAACAACCCAGCTGAAAGTAAGGATGAAAAATGATTTTCTCGATATATATGCTTAAAGAATCCAAATCTAGATTTATGCTGAAATGACCAAAATGCCATCAGTGTTAATTTTATGAAAGGAAAAAAAAAAAACAGACTCGTCCTATATAAATATTTAATTGTGATTCAATTATTATTGTATGCTTCTAATTCCAAACAAACCAAAAATCTGCACTTAATCCGTCGATGAATTGGCTAATATAAAGACGTACTCAATCAGTTCAATAATAGTTGTCAACTATATTATTTTAGGATGTCGAATAATACTTGTCCACTTTATAACTAAATGAATAATTTTACACTTAATTTTTTATGAAAAATACATTTTTTATATGAAAACAAATTTTTATTATTAGTATTCCCATTATTTTGCCAATCTAAAATACAAAACATTAAAAAAAATTGTAAAAATTTAAAAATAGTTCACTGTGTGTGTTTACTGTACTTGTTGAGTTTATTAACCGACTTCAATTCTGAAAATTTTGAAAATTCAATCAAGGTGATGCTAGAAATTCCATTGGTTTGGACTAATGAGCTAAAATTAGAATGCACATTGTGTGGAGAATTTGAAAACAAAATTGTTGGGTGAAAATAATTTGGCATTACTCCATTGTTGATATAGGGTCGTTTGGTGTGATGGATAAGAGGAATTAATTCTGGAATAACTTTTCAGTAGTCTTTAATTCATTGTTTGATTGCAAAGGTTGGGGTAAGTTATCCCTCACCGGGGGTGGTATAGTAATACCAAGATAAGTTATCCTGGGATAAGGTGTGTAAACTAACAAGAATACCTCCCTTAAACTCTCTTTTATACACCACTTTTACATTCATACATATTAACATAATTTTTAACAACAATTATAATAACATTCACAACCTTAATTATTCGTTGTTTTTATGATAAATATATTTTTCTATTAAAAATTTACATTTTATAAATACAATTTTTATTCATGAAATATTATAAGTTGAATTTATTTGCGTAAATATTACGTTTATTTGTATTTTGAATTCTCTTAAAATGTTCACGCCACTACTAAATTACATATTTTTCATTAAATAGTTTATTAATACTTAAAAATTAGAGTTTATCTATAATTAAAATGTCGATAACTTTAATAATAAATTTTCTTTTACTTTAATAAACTTAAAGTGAAAGTTTTATTTTTAAGCTAAATATGATGAAAGTTTTATTTTTAAACCAAATAAGATGAAAGTTTTATTTTTAAGCTAAATAAGATGAACATTTTATTTTTAAGCTAAATAAGATGAGAATATTATTTTTAAGAATGAATAACTAAAGCTTGCATAGAAAATGTAAGGAAAAAAAAAACTAAATAAGGTGAGGGTATTTTTGTAAACAGACAACTTATTTTAAAAAATTATACAATGAATATTAATTTGAATATGACAAACCAAACAAGCAATAAAAACTAATTCCAGCATAACTTATTTCAACATAACTAATCTCAGCATAACTTGTATTCAACCAAACGACCCTTAGAGCTTTATTTAGATTGGATTAGGGGTAATTTGGACAAAAAATATAACGAGGATATATTTATTCTATTTTTAATAGAATAGGGGTATATTTGATCATTTTTTGTTTACCATACTATAAAATATTGAAATCAAACTTCAAAATACCTAATTAAATTGGTATGATAATGTTATAATAGTTTTAAAAATCGAATACCAAAATTACGGTACCAAAACTTTCAAATACCTTATCATTCCATACCATACCTTGTCCACCCCTAGTCCTAATTGGATTCTTAAATTTTCAAGTAGTTGCACTAGAATCCTAACAACACTTAACATATTTAATAATCCGAAAATCAACACATACATACATATATATATATATATATATTATTATTATAAGTGGGAAGATTTTGTCTTAACTACAAAAAAATAGCGTTTACCGACAGATAGAATTCGTCGCTAATCTGTGAATTTTTTTCACTAAACATGATTAGCGACGGATTCACGACGGATGTTGGCTGTTACTATTTCACTCGTTAATAATCTCTTAGTAATGAAAAATGAGTTCCGTCGCACTTTTAGCGACGTCTTAGTGACGAATTATATTCGTCGCCACTTGTTGGTGACAGACTGGTCCGTCATTATATTATATAATTTTGTTGCTAATTTCATAATTCATTTCATCATTTCGGATAAATTTGCGACAAAATTTTGGTCGCTAGTCCGTCGCAACATATTCCGTTATTTGAGCCAGCATATTTGGAGCTTAATAGTCCATCGCTAGTCCGTCGCCAACATTCTTTTGATAGCAATGACCAAATAGTCGCTAAATTTTTTGTTGTAAAATTATTTGATTAGTTTATTTTAAATATACAATGCTGATATAAATTAAAAGCAAATTACTAAATACTCCAAAAATAATCAACATTCATATAAAATAATACTCATAGACGATTCAAAAAATATAAATAGCAAAATCCAAACCACATAATTTTTAGTTCAAAATATCTGAAGCAATCTAACAACTAATCTTAAATGAACCTATGTTCATCAAAAGTTGTTACTACATAATTTGTAGTTTTCAAAAAGGCTTGACAATATCAAAAGTTAAAGTTGCGGGAGACTAAGGGATACAATCGTCACTTGAAACTGAGGGATCGACCTCGTCCACATTAGTAGTAGCCGGAGGCACTATGGGTGTCAAAATCGATGTGTTGCTAATGGGAGTAATCACTGCTTGTACTCGCTCAAGAATAACAGGAACAAGATGATTAGTAAGTGCAGGCATCATTTGCTTTACAAACTCATCAATATTTATTGTCGGTGTTGATTGAGAAAATGAAGGTGGTACTGATGATGAGACACAAAGATCCTGCCCGTAGTACTTTTTTGCTTCAGATCCAAGACCGTATATTCTTCTTTTCTTTTCTCCCCCCGCAGCTTGGTAATATGCTTCACATTGATCAATATCGATTTGAGACATTGTTTTTTCTCGTAATATTTCTTCATATTTTTACTATAATGAGAAGAGGAAATGAGAAAACATTAAAGATAAGGAAATGAGAAAGCATTAAAAAATGATGAAGCATCCAAGACACTGTTTATGTTTGCTATGCTACCCTTTGCCTATTTTCTTGAAAGGTAAATCACAAAGTCATCTCCAATGCAAAAATATGCAGAACTGCAGTTTTTCTGATGTTTCTATTGATTTCTGCAGAAAGACCCTATTTTCTGCATATTTCTGCACCAAAAATATGCAGAAATGCAGCAAAGTTAACTATAGCTTTGTCGTTGAAGATATTTGTACTCTCTCTACTAGGGTAAGATCACTTAAACATCAAATTTTCATATGTTGTTTGATGAGGAATATTGACAGTATATCCTTTGTGAGCACTGAACATGTACTTTATGAGTTTGACACTGAACATGTACTTTGTGAGCTTGAACTACTTCTTGCCTCGATGGTCAACACTATAACTGCCTTAACATTTGTACTAGCAGTTATTTTCTGGTAACACATACAATGAAGAGGATATGACTACAAGTCTGCAATCACAGCTTGGTGCAAGTCTGCAAGTCTGCAATCACAGCTTGGAGAAATCTCCACATAACACACACAAGCTTACACTGGAATTTTTCAGGCTTACACTTTGAAAAGATATCCAGCACAACTATCGCTGACTACATGGATGAGCTTTGTTGGTGCAGCACAATCAGCTTTCTACACAGTAATTGTACAACACAAACAAACAGCTTGGACCATGGGTTTCAACATTGATTTCTGGTCTACTATGTATGGGGTAAGAAGGGTCCAAGTCCAATAGTTTCTCTCTAAAACAATTTAGAACTTGCACATTTTAATAAGAATCATTTTGTGATTTCTACACGCTCAAACACAATACTTGAATTTATTACTTCTACTCATGAATCATACTTGAATTTCTTTACAATATAAACATAAATAAAATGAGAGACAATCACTTTAAGAACACATGGGCTGATGGGAACTATGCTAAATAGGTATAAGAATGACTTAATTCTCGGATCATTCTGGTTCTTTTGAAGTGTGCAGTAATTTAATTGAGGCAGAATGTGTATTTTCTTTTCTTTTTCTCAATCTGTGTATATATGAGTAATATGACTGATTGGGACTGCTAAGAATTGTTGGATGGAATGGCGATAACCTCCACATGGGGACAGTTTTTCAAGCTACGTAAGTTTCCTGGAGTTCATTAGTGATAACTACCAAGCATCTAGAGGCCAGATACCTAAACACCAAGCTGGGACAAAGGCTCAACTTGTTCAAACTAGGCTGGTATTTTTTCACAGAGCTTGATACAGCTTGAGCAACCAAGAAAATGGAGCCCAAGTTGAGACACCTAAGTGTGTTAATCATCAGCTATATGAGCCCATAAGAAATGACGTTTCAAACTGTCAGCTTCACTCACTACAGAGCTGTCAGAAACCAGAAAAGAAAATGTGCAACTCTAAAAAGACCCTCTCCACTCATCATGAAAAGTTGTCCCATTACACCACCGAATATAACATCAATTCCGCATCTATCAGACACAGAAGCTGTCCTACCCCAAACTATTTTACGATTCTCATGCAGTCGTAAGATCCATTGTCAAGCTACTCTATCAAAACTAATGTATGGTGACTTAAGATGGCCCCTCCTTACAATCAAGAGTTTCTAAAACTTTCTACGCATGCTCCCAATTCCAACGAAAAATTTTCATCAAAACAAATGGTTATTGGTTCTGTTCATCTCATATGTTATTTCGCATAACACCATATTAGACATAGTAATAGTACTCATTCATATTTCCAAAAATAGTTAGAACTGGAATCACATACACCATCAAACCAATGCCAAAGAGCATTTTCCTAATCATGCCATGTCATCAAACATCAACCTAATAAATGCAGTAATCAAGAGAACTTAACAATTCGAGTTCACTGTATGTAGGCTATAATTTAACTAATCAGATTTTGAACCTAGGAGACATGACATATAGATTTTTAGATATGTTTCAAAGATTTAGACTTACATGGACAATTCGAGAACGCGCACCAACAAAAGATTTTTCATTATTACCATGTGTGTGAACGTGCAAATGTAACTCACTTGGTGTTGGATCTGGCCCTTTTTCAATAGCCTATACAAAAGAAATCACTTAATATTAGATACAATCATATTTGTTGCATAGTATGTGTCCAGATACAAACATATATACCAGACAACAAGATTTAGAAATAATAAGAACTGCTGATTATTTCTTGCGAACCACTTATTAATTTTAGTTAGAAATTCTAATGGATAATCGAACAGAATTGCAGAAAAATTTGCAGTCCCAATAGTAGTTTCACCATGTATCTCCGACTTAACTAAGTTGTTCTTATCATAGAATATAAATTGAAGTGCAATAACTCACAAGTTTCTTGCGATAATCTCCAATTGAGATAGAGCCGCCCGTGTGAGTCCCAACAGCATCTTCACGGCCACCACGACGATTTTTTGTATTTATTTTTGACTTCTTAATACACTCATCACTTCCCCAAAGTTGCATCCATCTTTCCCACACTTGCTTAGGTACAAAATCTGGCCTAATCCCTCCTTTGATTTTAGATATGAAATTCCTGTATTTCACTGCCGCCTTAACCAACCAGTGTGTCTTCATTTCATTTTCACTAATGGAAACATGTCAATAAAAAAAATTCTGAAATAGTTGAAAGTGATACATTAATGTCCTATCTATAAATGTGAATACACTTGCTAAACTCACTTACGATGAAAATTTATACCTTGAATTCTCCAAAATAACCATTTCTTACATCGTTTGAGACACCTTTCCAATTGATTCCATTGGGATCAACATCACTTTTGAAAGACTTGGATATGAAATTAGAGCATGCTTTAGAAGGTTCCAACCTGTCAAATGCATAATGCAAGAAATCAAATATGGTAAAGAGGGTGGGGAAGTCATTATGGCCAGTATACGAATGGTACATGTATATGTTAGTTACTCTAATTACTAAAACTTCACAAGAAACAGGACTCAAGCAGGACCTTCACAAGGAACCTTCTTTTCTACATTTTGTATATGGTAGTTACTCTTATCTGTCAAGCAAGACTCAAGCAGAATTCAAAGTATATCTCATACCATGTATTTTATCTGGAATTCAAATCTCAATCTCCAGGTTGGTATATGCATCAACCACTAGGCCATCCACATGGAACCTTCACAACCTAATGATCCTATATAATTACAAGAAACAGTACTTGGACTGACAATCCTAGATTTAATTTCATATCCTACTCTCAACCTTGTTAAGATAAGTACTTAAAAGTAGCTATCCATTAACCTGGTTCAAAGGGAGTAGTAATTCAGTTAATATGCTTATATGTGCAAGCAGGCATTGACATATTCTCAAAGCTACAGAACACAAACTCACACTAACCAGGGTACAAACACCGCAATATTACATAGACTAAACATGTCCTAAATCCCCAAAATAAATAACTGACTAATACAGTCTAGCATCTGGCATGCACTGACCATAAACGCAACATTATTTTTCAGTTTCATTTTCAGGATACAGAACTCCTGATGTTTCTCTCAACATCCAGAACTTTCATTATACTCAGTTTTTCTGGATTCAAAGACAACAAGCATTAACCACACAAGAAGTAGCAGGATATTCTTACCTTGAATTGGTTCTGAAAATGTTACATGTATTGAACTGGTTAACTGTGCACATAACTTCATAAATATTTTTTTCTAGTAAAAAAGGAGAATATGTAGGTCACAAAACAAATACGAGTTCATCATCAAAAGTAGGGTTAAGAAAAACCAGTTCAAGTCATAGCAATCCACTGACTAAAATATTTTATTGCTAAAGTTCAGCTTTCAATATTGTGTTGTCTTCGTATATAGAGCTATCGTGAGTTACTGACCAAGAATTTCTAGGTTATCAGAAACAGAAAGAGGATATTCATTTACCAGGAGACCAACATATATAAGTTTGCAGAACCAGGAAATTTGCAGCTGTAACAAAAGGATAGCATTTCTAAGGATGGATTTTCCAGATTTCAGCACAATGTAATTCAACAGACAAGAGGTCAAGTTCTGTAGATTAAATCCTATGCTTAAAGGACCAGAAGTTGGTAGTGTGTTGCTTTCTTATAAGTAGTATAACATGTTTCTTTCTGATTATGTAAATGAACACACCATGATACAAGTTAGCAAAAGGAGAACTAATCGATAACTAATCGCTGATGTGGCAAATTCTGTTGACAAGTCCAGAAGTTAGTTAGAACAGTTAGCACTGTTAGATGGTTAAATTTTGTTATTACTGTAGCTGTGGATTTTAACTGTTTTAGCAATCTCTAGGAGTCTATAAAAGGATTGTATTAGATCATTGACATTCATTCATTTGATTGATAATAAGATTGCTTTCTTCTCTCTATATTTCTCTCTTTAGCTGAATTCTCGGGTTTAATCCTTGAAGTAGTTGTTCATATTCCTCGAGATTACTCCTAAAATTTGTTTCTTCTCTGTAATTCTCTGTAATTGTATCAATTGATATCAGAGCAAGCAATCCTTGGCATTGATCTGATGATGCGCAACAAAAGTCAAGAGGAAGCAGAGGACAAGCTTCACCAGATTCAGACCCAGTTACTGAAATTGATGGAAGGAATGTCTATTATGAACGATCGCATTGCATAGGTTGATAATGAATTGCTAGAAATCAGGGAAGCAATTGGGTATTTGAATCAGAAGGGGAAAGAAAAGGATCCAGCTAAGGCAGAATCTAATTCTGGACGAGATTATTTAGGAGAAACACTGCAAGGAGCTCGATTCAATGATATGCATACTGGTAATGATCCTAACTACAATAGTATGTTTTTCAATCGTTACTCTAGATTAGAATTCCCTCGTTTTTCTGGTGGTGAGTTAAGAAATTGGTTGTACAAAGTTGATCAATTCTTCTCCATGGATGAAATACCTTTTGAGCACAGGGTGAATGTGGCTTCTATCCACTTTGAAGGTGAAGCTATGGCATGTCACATGTCCTACATTAGGTCTAGAAACTCGGTTTTAGATCCATCTTGGACTGAATTTGTGTTAGCATTGAATGAAAGGTTTGGAGAGGGTTTTGAATATCCCATGGAAGCCCTAAAGAACTTACAACAAACTAGTAGTGTGAGGGAGTATCAGGCTGAGTTTGATAGGTTATTAACTGGACTTAATCTCTCCAATGAAAATGCCATTAGTTGTTTTTTGGGAGGTCTGAAGAGGGAGTTGAACAAGTCTATTAGAATACATGCTCCAAAAACTTTATTGCAAGCCTATAAGGTAGCAAGGTTGCAAGAGGAGGTGTTTGAAGCTCGAGCTCAATCTTGGGGAATCAAATCTTTTCCTAAAGTCCAAGGTCCTATATTACCCATGCCTGCCCATATTAAACCTCAGTATTCCCAAAGAAATTCTTATTCCAATTCCACATTCATGAAACCCCTTGAATCTGCACCCAGTAGGATTAATAGATTCGTTAATAATGGTGTTACTAAAAGGCTATCGGAGGGAGAGATGGATGAAAAGAGATCCAAAGGGTTGTGTTTCTTTTGTGATGAAAAATCTGTGAAGGGACATAACTGTAGGGGAAGGAAGCAACTGTATCTGGTCAAAGTAGTTGAGAAAGAAGAATTAAATGTTGAAGTAGAAGAGGAACATATAGAAGAGGTGTGGGAGAAGACGAATGAATTTATGGCTATATCATTACAGGCTTTTATAGGAGTCACTGGTTATCAAACCATAAGAGTAACAAGATACCATGAAAAACAACCACTGCAAGTCTTGATTGATACTGGGAGCACTCACAACTTTATAGATAAACAAGTGGCTGCAAAGTTGTGTTGTCAGACTAGCTCTATTCAGGAACAATCTATAAGTGTGGCTGATGGTATAGAAGTGCAAAGCGCTGCTATTTGCAAGAATCTTCACTAGCTACTACAGGGCATCACATTCTCTTCTAATTTTTTTCTTTTACCATTGGAAAATGTGGATATAGTCTTAGGAGTACAATGGTTGAATACATTGGGAAGATTTTTGTTTGATTTTAAACATAGGTCCATTGAGTTTGTTTACAAGGGAAAAACATGTATTAAGAGGGGCTAGCACTGGTCTGAAGTTAGTTAAAGCAAGACCTTAGCTAAGGAGGGGCAGTTGTTCATGTTGTCACATGTACCTCAGACAGTAGAAGTCCCGCAGTGTCACAACATTCAAGCCATTCAAGGTGAGGGAATTTTGCCATCATTTGCTGCACTAATTAGTCAGTACTCCCGCTTATTTGAATTGCCAACTACATTACCACCTCACAAAGGTTCTTTTGATCATAGAATTCCCCTCATTGACAAAGCAAATCCTGTTAACAAGATACCCTATAGGTATTCGGGAATTAAAAAAGATGTCATTGAAAAATTAGTACAAGAGATGTTGGATCAAGGTGTGGTGCAACATAGTATTAGCCCTTATGCTTCTCCAGTAGTGTTAGTTGGTAAGAAAGATGGAGGTTGGAGACTCTGTGTTGATTACAGAGATTTGAATCAGATGACAATTAAGGATAAGTTTCTGATACCTATCATTGAAGACTTGTTGGATGAGTTAAGTGGAGCTGGGATTTTTTCTAAAATTGATCTCAGGCCAGGTTATCATCAATTAAGAATGGCTGAAGAGGATGCTTACAAAATAGCTTATAAAACTCATGAAAGTCACTATGAATTTTTGGTTATGCCCTTTGGCTTAACCAATGCACCTTCATCATTTCAGAGTTTGATGAATGCAGTCTTTAAATCATTGTTGAGGAAATTAGTATTGGTATTCTTTGATGATAATCTGATTTATAGAAAAGATATTAATGCTCATTTAGTTCATGTGAAAGTTGTATTTGATTTGATGAAACATTATCAGTTGTATGCAAAGATGTCAAAGTGTGCTTTGGCAATGGATAAGGTGGAATATCTGGGGCATTTTTTTAGTTCTAAGGGGGTGTCAACTGATCCCAAAAAGATTACGGCTGTGCAACATTTGCCAATACCAACTAATATCAAACTATTGAGAGGATTCTTGGGGCTTGCAGGATACTACAGGAGATTCATCCAAGGGTTTGGAAGAATATGTAGACAATTGCATGACTTATTAAAGAAGGAAGGGTTTGTGTGGACAGGTGATGCGACTACAACTTTTGAGACACTGAAACAAGATTTGATTTCTTCCCCAGTACTTGATATGCCAGATTTTTCCTTGCCTTTCGTAGTGGAGACAGATGCTAGTGGTAGACGTATTGGAGTTGTGCTAATGCAACAGGGACACCCTATTGCTTACATTAGTAAATCATTGGCACCGAGGCACCAGGCCTTGTCAGTGTATGATAGAGAGTTATTGGCACTTATTTTTGCTGTCACTAAGTGGTCTCACTACCTGTTGGGCAGATCCTTTGTGGTGAGGACAGATCAAAAGGCTTTGAAACATTTACTCAACCAACATATTCATACAGACTTTCCGGTAGCTGGTATATCAAAGTTGATGGCTTTTGATTTTTCCATAGAGTACAAGAAGGGCACTGAGAATAAGGTTGTTGATGCCTTATCCAGGAAGCCTGATGCTGAGCTATTAGCTATTTCACTTCTTACTCCTAATGATACGTTGTACCAACAGATCAAGGACACTTGGACACAAGATGCTACATTGAGAGAGTTGATTGTTAAGTTGCAGGTTCAACCTTTCAAGTACTTTACTTTGTCCAATGACCAACTCAGATGGAAGGGTAGACTAGTAGTTGGACATGATACATAGTTGAGGAATACCATTATTACACTATGGCACTCTACTCCTCAAGATGGGCATTCTGGAATGGATGCAACTATCCGAAGAATTCAATCATTATTTTATTGGAAGTCTCTTGTTCAAGATATTAGAAACTTTCTCCACAAGTGTGATGTTTGCCAATAGCACAAGTATGATGTTGCTGCTTACCCAGGGTTGTTACAACCCCTTCCCATTCCTGAAGGGGTGTAGACTGATGTGTGTCTTGATTTTATTGAAGGTCTCCCTAAAGCTAAGGGCAAGGATGTAATATTAGTGGTTGTGGATCGGCTTAGTAAATATGGCCATTTCATGAGCTTGTAGCATCCTTATACTGCCCAAGATGTAGCTCAGTGTTACTTAGACCACGTCTTTAAACTCCATGGTATGCATGTTACCTTGATGAGTGATAGGGATCCTATTTTCCTCAGCTCATTTTGGAAGGAGTTGTTCACTCTACAAGGAGTTCAGTTGCAACGATCTACTGCATATCACCCCCAAACTGATGGGCAAACTGAAGTACTGAACATAACTTTGGAAACCTATTTGAGGTGTTTTTGCTCAGACAAACCTCTGCTTTGGCCCTCCTATCTACCACTTGCAAAGTGGTGGTATAATACCACTTATCACACTGCTATCAGATGCACGCCCTTTGAAGTTCTTTATGGTCAAAAACCACATATTCATCTCCCTTATTTGGTTGGAGAAGCTGCTAACGAGATGGTTGACTGGTCCTTGGAAGCAAGAGAGGCAATTATTGAGTTGCTTAAGTTTTACATCAGTCGGGCACAACAAAGGATGAAGGACTTGGCTAACAAACATAGATCAGACAGGGTATTTGCAGTTGGTGACTGGGTGTATTTGAAGTTGCAACCTTATATACAAGTTTCAGTGGTTGCTCGACCTTTCAACAAGCTAGCAGCAAAATATTATGGCTCATATATCATTGACGCACGGGTTGGTGCAGTGGCCTATAAATTGTTGCTTCATGTTGATGTGTTGATCCATCTCATTTTTCATGTTTCTCAGCTCAAGAGTTGACATGAGGTGCCTAGGGACATTTCTCACCCTCCAGTCCTACAACTTTCCAGTCCCTACTGTCCGACGCCTGAAGCTATACTTGAGAGGAGGTTGGTTAAGAAGGGTAACAAAGTTGTGTGCCAAGTGCTTGTCCAGTGGTTAGGTTTGGAAGCTGATCAGGCAACTTGGGAATATCTTTCTGAATTGCAGTAAAGATTTCCCTCTTTTCAGCCTTGAGGACAAGTCTGTTCTTTATGGAGGGGTATTGACACAAGTTAGCAAAAGGAGAACTAATCGATAACTAATCACTGATGTGGCAAATTCTGTTAACAAATCCAGAAGTTAGTTAGAATAGTTAGCACTGTTAGATGGTTAAATTATGTTATTACTGTAGCTGTGGATTTTAACTAGTTTAGCAATCTCTAGAGCCTATAAAAGGATTGTATTAGATCATTGACATTCATTCATTTGATTGATAATAAGATTGTTTTCTTCTCTCTATATTTCTCTCTTTAGCTGAATTCCTTGGTTTAATCCTTGAACTAGATGTTCATATTCCTCGAGATTACTTATGGAATTTGTTTCTTCTCTGTAATTCTCTGTAATTGTATCATACCGATAGTAACTACTCTATTTTTAGCTTAGCGAAAAAAATCCGTTGAAATGAATTTTTTTCCAGTTGAATCTATAATTTTGTGACTACTGAAAAATAGGAGGGGGAGAAAAGAAGCGTAAGTATTAAAAAGTTAGAAGAACGGTCTAACCCTGCAGAAGATAGAAAGACAAGGGTCCGTGTACGGCTACTACTGGAATCACCTTCAGCAAATGTGTTGGTATGATCTGTTGCGTTGCTCTGAGTAGACAGACCCTGACCTATTAGGTTACTCTGATTTGGTGTAGCTGGAGGTGTCTCAGAGATGGTGTGGCTATCACTTTGAGATGACGTTCCAATGGTTGGGCTACCACCTTGTTAAGGAGAAACTACAGTGGGCATGGGAATAGTTGGCATGCTTACATGAATAGTAGGATTACTCCTACCAGAGGATTTTCCACAACCTCTGCCACGAGCCATATCTATAAGCAAACATAACATTATTGTTAGACCATCACTACTACAAAATCAAATTAACCATAATGCATAAAAATGAGAACTATTGCAGTAACAAAAATTACGGTGAAACTCTTATCACTGGTACTGAATAATATGAAGCAACTTGACTGAAGTATTTTTCAAAATTTGGACAAAATCATAGATGATTATATTAGGAAAAGAGACTAGAAGCCTTTTGAGAGGCTGAAATGTCGAACACCATCAGAGTTTGTGCTTCTGATAAGGCACCAAGACCTAAAGGTTACATTGTGCTATTACTTTTAATCATCCAAAATAAAAATAAAAACAGAAGCTAAAGAATACTATCCTAAATTGAAAAAGCAGAAACAAACAAAATACAGTAAAGATACAATAACAGATTATCAAGCACTAATCTCTATTTATGTCATCTTCAAACTCTTCCTCTTCGCCATCTTCCTCTTCCCCGTCTTCCTCAGTTTCCTCGGTTTCCTCAGTTTCGTATTCTTCTTCTGTGGATTCTGTTTGGATTTCATGATTCTCTTGCAATAACCCATCATCAATGGGTTCATCCATTTCAACTACACCCCCATTTGGATCATTTAAGAGTATATTTTCATCAACTGAAACAATCATATCTATCTCGTGGACTTCAACTTCTTCAATTTGAAATGGAACATTCAATTTTGAAACTGTTGTCACTTGTTCAATAGGTAATTCAATAACATTTCGAGGTTTGACCTTCAGTACAGCTGCCCAATCATCCTTGTCCTTTTTCTTGCTAGGATAAGATACATAACACACTTGAGTTGCTTGCATTGCAAGAATAAAAGGTTCATATTTTTTATATAGACGACGATGGTTAATATCAACCAATTTGTATTGATTGTGCTTTTTAACACCAACATCCATAGTTGGGTCAAACCATTCACATTTGAATAATACAATTTTCTTTAAAGGTGCTTCACGGTATTCCACTTGTATTATCTCTTTTATCCGTCCATAATAATCACCAAAATTTGGATCTGAGATACAAACTCCACTATTCATTATTGATCTTGCACTACCATGACATTCTGTGTGAAATTTGTATCCATTAATAAAATACACAGAATAACATGTAGCACATATTAATGGTCCACGAGAAAGACTACGTAAGAATTCATTCCCAATGAAATTGCATTGTACCTATTTTTAAAAATTGTAAGACTTAGTAAAATTTCAAAACTCAATTTAAGCATGTCATTGTATAAAAGATAATAATTTTTGAAACCTTACATATTCCTTGAACCATGTAGAGAAATGTGTTTCAAGACTCTCGTCTATTTGACCCTGAGATAGACTTGGAAATTCTTCTTGCAAACGTTGCATGAACATACTTCATTACAAAAA
>JAJOOO010006362.1:0-20305 GCA_029582685.1 Solanum piurae
TTGTGTTTGAGTGATAAAAGTGAGGTAAATTGACTTAAAAATCATTATATACACGTCCCCTAAAGTACCTAAAATACCCCTTACTTAGTTGGACTATTGAGTGGAGTAAAAGTTGATTTCTGAATTTCTGAATTTTCGTCGCGGAACAAGTCCGCGACGCGGAGCTGTTCCCAGAAGATATTTGGAATTAAATTTCGAGACAGTAGATTCCGCAACACGACCGCGTCGCGAACAAACTTTTTTCTCCTTGGAGGAGCAAGTGTGCGACGCGCCCTTGTTCCTTCCAAGAGCAATTTGCAAGCTGCCTTGGCAGCTTGCTTGGCCAAGGTTGGGGTCCTCATTGGGGCCCCATAGGGTTGTCCCGGGGAGTCGTATTCAAACTTTTTGACCCTATAAACATATATTTACCTAAATTAAACCTTTTTACAAGATTAAACCATCATACGACACTCCCAAACCTGCCCAAAACCTAAGGACACACTAGGACACATTCTTCTCTAGTTTCCAGACGTCTTGGTCGTTTCTTGACGTTTAGACTTTTACTCTTCCAAACTAAGTCAATTACATTAAATTAGGTTTAGAAACCTCATTTAAACTATTTTTAAGTCATTATTCATAAGGTGAGGCTCTAACTTAGGCCATAGAATTTCCGGGGTGTTACATTAAGTACTGCCTTTCATCCTCAGATAGATGGGCAAGCAGAGCGTACCATTCAGACCTTAGAAGATATGTTGAGGTCCTGCGTGATTGATTTCAAGGGAAATTGGGATGATCACCTGCCTCTCATAGAGTTTGCTTACAACAACAATTATCATTCTAGCATCTAGATGGCTCCATATGAAGCTCTTTATGGAAGAAGATGCAGATCTTCTATTGGATGGTTTGAAGTTGGTGAAGTAGGGTTGATAGGACCAGATTTAGTTCATCAAGATATGGAGAAGGTGAAAGTAATCCAAGAGAGATTGAAAACAGCACAGAGTCGTCATAAATCCTACAATGATGTTAGGAGAAGGGCGTTAGAGTTCGAAGTAGATGATTGGGTATATTTAAAAGTTTCACCCATGAAGGGTTTGGTAAGAAGGGGAAACTCAGTCCCCGGTATATTGGACCTTATCGCATAGCCAAGATGATTGGCAATGTAGCTTATGAGTTGGAGCTACCACAGGAATTAGCAGCGGTTCATCCGGTATTCCACATCTCCACGTTGACGAAGTGCATGGGAGATCCTTCACTGATAGTGCAAACTGAAAATGTTGGGATTAAGGATAACTTATCTTATGAGGATATTCTGGTCCAGATTTTAGACCTCCAAGTTCGCAAGTTGAGGACAAAAGAAGTTGCATCAGTCAAAGTCCTTTGGAGGAACCAATTTGTTGAAGAAGCTACTTGGGAAGCTGAAGAGGATATGAAGAAGAGATATCCATATCTCTTTGAATCCGGAGAAATTGCAGATCAAGGTACTAATTATCTTCTTAGTACTATCTAAATTATGAGTAAGCATGTTGTTACTTGTTTTTGCTTGTTGAGTGTTGAACTTGATGTTGCTACTCTTAGAGTAGTGAAATAAAGCTCATTCGAGGACGAATGTTCCCAAGGGGGATATATTGTAACATCTCGCACCTAGAAACGACTAGAAAGAGTTAAAAATCTGCAAATATTGATTTTTGGAAAGGATAAGGAAATCTGGAAATTTTGTCTAATTTAAGAAAGTGAGTTTTGGCCATTTTCAAACGGTCATAACTCCTATATCAGGATGATTTAGGAGCAGATATTGATATGGTTGGAAAGCCCTTGGAGAGATGTTTCCAACGCCGCTGAGATTTCACGATTTCAACATCGTATGAGTGAGATATGCCTTTCGGAAGTTGGGCTGTTAGATTGAGGAAAGTCCCAATCCGGATTTAGGGAAGGGCAAAGTAGTCTTTTCTCTAATAAATTTCCTAATTTGATTTTAGAGGTTTATTGGGGTAAAAACAGAACCTAAATCAGTTTTGGAAAAATTAAAGAACGCTTAGGGCTTGGAGAAGAGAGAAAAGAAGAAAGAAAGGGAGAAAAAGGCAAGAATTCGTCAAGATCATCCAAGCTTGCGAGTGGAATTCGTCGGGGGTGATCCCTATTAAGGTATGTGAGATCATTTCGTGTTGGGTTAGTTCACCCACACACCAACTTGTTTCAATCCAATTGTTTTGAGTTGCTTACATGTTGAAGAAGTAAGGTTCTTGAAGAACAAATTGTAGAATTCTTGTTGGTTGAGTTGTTGATGCTTGGGGGTGAATTGATCCATGTTTCCGGGTTGTTTTTCGAGTTAGATTGGTTGTATATTGAGGGTACAATTGATGCTAAGTGTTTGGGGAAAGAACTAGGTAAGATTGGAGGGTTTAGAGATGAAAAACGGAGAAGAAAAATTGAGAACACCTGGGTAACGGGGCTGGGGCGCCGCGCCAGCCAGCGCCCCCCAAAGCAGCCTCTGAAGTTTTGGCCTTGGGGCGCCGTGCCAGCCAGCGAGCCCCACAGACTTCTCTAAAGTTTGGGGCCTGGCGCCCCACGCCTCTCAGAGCGCCAAGGACGCCAGTACACTCCATTCTTCCCCCCATCTTTTCGTACTAGTTTCCAAGCGATGTACCTACGTTTTCTAGATGATTTTCACACACTAAGCTACATCTAAACATCATGAAATCATCCATAAATATGAGATCATGAACCTTGAATCTGTAATCCAATTCAAGGAAAGTTAAGATCAAAGTCAAAGAAGTTAAGAGTCAAGTCTAGAAGTTAAGAAGCAAGTCAAAGCCAAGTTTCTTAAAGTTTTCAAAAGTCTTTAACAAACGTTTTAACTTCGTTTTAAGGCTCAAGTTTCAAGTTAAGCAAAGAGTAAAGAGTTGAGTTCATTTCTCAAAAAGCTATAAGGGGACTAAGTATTCCCAAAGATTTTATAAATGTTTTCACATTTGAGCAAGAAAGGGAACATCGATTCCAAGAGAGCTTTTAAGCTAAGTTTTGAGTAATTATCTCAATTCAAAGAAAGAGTTTTTTTTTTACAAACATATGAGGTAAGTATATTTTGGGAGTAGTATTGAACACCGATGTGGGGATGCGAGTTCATATTAACTCAAGTCTCCATAAACCATGTAGCCATCATGGGTAGTAAATGATCATACTTTATAGATGACTACTTAAGATGCTTTTAGCATAGACTAGTGGATCCACTAAGTTAAGCGTTCTATATGACGGCAAAGTATAGGACAGTTCTGGCAGCGTGGGCAAGACGACGTATCACCACTTAAGCTCATAGTGGTGGTTGTTGGTTAGAGAATCTCCCACAAAAGTTATATTACTTTTATATTTAAGTAAAGTTGAGTTTCTTATTGCTTTATATTTAACGAACTAAGTTGTTTACACTGTTTTACAAGCTTTATATATATTGCATGTGTCTTATTGCTTTATATTGAGTTCAGTTGTTCACGAGTTAAACAGAGCCAATGTAAGTGTTCCTTTGTACTCCTTTCAAGCTTAAGTTGTTGTTTAGCTTTCCAACTCGCATACTCGTACATTCAATGTACTGATTCCAGTTGGCCTGCATCATATTATGATGCAGATGCAGGTAACCAGGATCAGCATCCAGCGCGCCGTTGATCCAGTTGAGCACTCCAGAGTCAGTGGTGAGCCTCCTTGCATTCCGGAGGACTCTTTTATTTCGCTTTCCTAGTTTTTCTTTATTAGGAAGTTGTAGGGTCTGGCCCAACATCCATCTCAGTATTATAGAGGCTTCATAGACAGTCAGACATTTAGTATTGAGTCTCTCATCTATGTATTTGCAGATACTTTGTTTTGAGACATAAGTTGCCATTTTGGCTAAGATGTTATCATTTAAACTATTGCATTGAGTTTATTCTTATGAGTTAAGTCTTCCGCTGAGTTAAGTAAGCCAGGCCAAGGTTCTGCTTGGGGCCAGCGATGGTCTCCGAGTGCCGGCCACGTCCAGGGTGTAGGCTCGGGGCGTGACAGTATTCACCTAATCCCAACAGAACAGCTACCACTTCATCATAACCTTGAATTTCGGTCTAATCACAATTTGTAAGAACAACCTCAAGAGGGTAACTCATACACATCAAATGGATCACACTAGCCACCGCTTCATCAATTACATCAATCATCGAAACAACATGAATATCACTCCGGTGTTTCATTGACTTGCACACATTAAATGTGACTTCATCTCCGTTCACCCGGAACTTCCATTCCCCGCTTTAAACATGCACTAGCGCTCTCCCGGTTGCTAAAATGGTCTTCCCAAAATAATGGGCATTTCAGCATCTATCTCACAATCGATAATAACAAAATCAGCCGGAAAGATAAATCGATCAACCTTCACCAATATATCATAGAGTATCCCAACGGGGTGCTTGATCAACCGATCTGCCATAAGAAGTCGCATTGTTGTGGATTTTGTTTTGCCCAGCCCAAGTTGTTGATAGATTGCATAGGGTATTCGATTTATACTTGCCCTCAAATCACATAGAGCTTTTGCAAATTGAAGCATACCGATAGTGCATGGGATGGTGAATGCCCCCACATCTTTTTTCTTTGTAATCATTTAGCTAGTCATAATGGCACTACAATTATGAGAAACTTCAATTGTCTCGAAGTCCATGCTATCTTCTTGGTGACTAGTTCCTTCATGAATTTTTCATAACCCGGCATCTCCAACAATGCTTCCACTAACGGTAGATTTATAGAAAGTGTTTTGAAAACTGATAGGAACTTCTTGAATTTCTCAGCCTCATTTTTCCTTCTAGAGACTTTGAGTAAATGGATGAACAATTTTGGGAAGAGGTTGTACTATCTTTAGAATTGAAGTGCCCTTTTCTTTAGCTTTTTGCAACTCTTCGTCGGGGCTTTGCTTGTAACTTTCCTCATTCTATTTGAGCATATCACTTTCCAGTGCTTGAATGAGCTTCTCTTCCTCATCATTACCCTTCACATTACCAACTGCTATCTTCCACTTCAAGTCACCACCGCCAAAGTTTTGTCATCATTATCCATCAAAGTTGTTGTGCATTAAGTTTCACCCCTATCAAATACCTTGGGTTCCAATTGTGCTAAAAGTTGACTTAATTGACCCTCAAATTGCTTGATTGCATCAGCGTGAGAATTCACTCTATTATTCAATGATGAGAAGTTATCTTTCATCTCTTTTAGCATGTCATCTGAGCCTTCAACCTTGTCTAGGATGCGTCATAGCAAATCATCCACTCGTAGGCTGCTCGAACTACCCTTTGATTTTGGGCTGTCACTCGATGGTGTGTGGTGCTATTCCTGAATATCTTCTCTTCTCTGATGGTCATTTTTTTCAGCCCATTCTTGATAGTATCGCCTCAGCTCTTCTTTGTTATGCGAGTTCCAACCTTTATTCCCACCCGGCTTTAAGTAGCACGAGTGAGAATCCTCGTCACCTTTAAACACTCTCCTTACTTCTTTGGGTTCACCCACTTTTTCTAGCACTTGTTTTTGTAGCAGCTCCATTTGGGACATCATTTTTCTAATATTCTCATCCCTCTCTTTCTCCTTGTCAAGCTGTTCTTGCGTCATCCTAAAACAAAAAGGGGAATCTCGGTTCTCTTGAGTGTACCACGCCTGATTTATCTTTGTCATTTCATCAAGAAGGGACGAGGCTACCTCAAATGATTGCAACATTATTCCTCCTCGAGCAAATTGGTCAGCCACTCCTTTGTTCACTGAGTCTAAACTCCAGTAAAAATATTGAAGTATCACATGACCTGACAACACATGATTAGGATATTGTAATAGTAACTTCAGAAACGTCAACCAAGTTTCATGAATTGGTTGCCCTTCTACCCGCTTGAAGTTTTCGATGTTATCACACAATTTTACCATCTTTGAGGGTGGAAAGAACCTCATATAGAATGCCTCGGTGAGTTCCTCCCATGATAGAATAGAGTCTATCGGTAGCTCTGCTAGCCATTTGGTTGCTTCCCCTATTAAAGAAAAAGGGAACAACCGCAACCGAATTGATTCTTGCAAAATATCCTTGAGTGATAATGGACTGTATGTCTCCACAAAGTTCTGGATATGCTCATGGGGGTTCTCATGATCTAACCCTCCAAATATGTCTTTTGCTTGTAAGAGTTGCAGCATTGTATTTGTCACATGGAATGCTGCATGATTCTCAATCAGAGGTAGGTGAATGGCACCTATGCCACCCAATAGAGCTTCATTGACGTGAAAGGCATTACCGCCATCATTTTGGTGATCAAGTTGATTCACAATGCTTTTATTTGCACTCATCCTGTCACCTGATCACAAAAGCTTACAAAACAAGATTATGTAGATTCGACTACAACACAAAGAAATTGCAATTCAAACTTAAATAGAAGAATTCTAAGCACCACTCCCTGGCAACAGAGCCATTTTGATTAACGTCTCAAGTACACCTCATCCGGTACTAGGTGTAGACGATTCAAATCTAGTATAAAACCCAACAAGTGAGTTGGGGTCGAACCCACAAGGAGCGGCACAAGTTACAATTCAATTATGAAGTTATAAACGCAATAAGATCAGTTGTCGGAATGAAAGTTGTCGAAAATATTTAATTAACTTGAGGGGGTGACATAAATGTAAAATGGGAGAAGGATTTATCACCTAGTAAACAAAGCAATTTCACACCACAAAAAAAAACAATATAAAAAAAAGTTCTTGGGATGTGATCAATTATAGGCAAATTTCGCTATACGGATAATTGAAGCTACTAATAAATAGCTAAATATTAGTGGGTAAGCTAGACTATCAGTGAAATAGTTTTCTCTCTAACAACTATCACGTTTCAAGTGATATCTTTCGAACATCAACAAGCTTATAAAAAAGGAATAACCCCCACCTTAATACATCTATTCTCTCGAGCTAGATGGGTAGGATTGATTTTAGGATTCACTCTCTCGAGCTAAACCCATATCAACCCAATACCTACAAACAATTGATCAAAAGATTTGGTTCCACAACTTCTCTCTCAAGCAAGCTAAGAACTCAAAATTAGAATTGCATTTACAATGACAATTAACAGATTAAAACACAGCTTAAGATTAAACCCACTTCAATTAATCATTTAAACTAGTAATTAACGATACCCACAAGCTAATTCAGCCCATAATCACACCCCAAGAATTGGGGTTTTAGCTAAATATCATAAAAAGGTAAAAACAATTAACAACTAGATTAGCCATTAGCTGGGTAATAGTCTCCAAACCTTTACACTATTCCAAAATGGTGAAATTCAGAAACCCAAATCCAAATTGGTGAAATTAAAAAACCCAAATCCAAATTTATGTGAAATCTACTTGAAAGCTTCAAAATTCAACAAGAACAATGCATTTTGTTCTGGGCAAGTGTTTCTCAATGTTTTTCTGAATGCCTTCTCTCTCTTTAAAATATCAATTTATATTGATTCAAAAGTTGGCTTTTTTTGGGGCAAATTGGCGGTGAAAGTCGAGCTTCAACAACTGATTGGCTACACGCCGATCTCCTCCGTGCATCGCCTTTCTATTTTGAGTATTCAGCTAAGATGCATCGTAACTTTAGCAGGTCAATGTTGAGGTCGCCGATGGATTTGGCGATGCACCATTTGCTCCTTTGGATTGCCAATTTGCTTGCACCTCCATTGAGAGTCCTGTAACGTTGGGAGATCAAGGTTGCCTTCGCGGAGTCATTCAGTGATTCGCCGACTGCCCACTCCTGTCGCCATGTTGGTTATTGCCCAGGGCCGGCATACTGGAACTTTAGGCGAGCTAAAGAGCCACTCGGCGGTTCATCGAGTGGGCTTGGCGATCACCAGGGTCACTTTTCTCCACTTATTTAGCTTGTTTTACTCTTTTTTGCCTGGTAGTGTCCTTGCCTTGTTATTTAGCTCACATACTTGAAAGTCAATGCTTTAACATCAATTTGTAGCATAAATAAGGCATTTAAGGACGCTAAAACTATCAAAACAAAGCCTTAAATGAGTCCAATTCTCGAACTCATCACTCCCCCTTGTGATCATTCGTCCTCGAATGAGACTCTAGGCACATTTCTAAACGAAAAGACTCAAGACTAGCAACCCATCATGCATGCAACTCTTTAAAATGCAGAAAACCGAGGAGGACACATCAACTCCAAGGTCAGCATACTCAATGCACCATAAGGAAGTAGGAACTACATCTATCAATCCAAACATTCATGAAAATTTTAGATTTCTTACATCCAAGGAGGAACTATCATCTCCAACCTAAAAACAATGCTCAACACAATCTCATGGGCCTATATGCAATCTATACTCGAAGCACATACTCAAGGAGGAAATATCCACTCCAAGTCAAGGCATGTTCCACAATTCATCTCATGAAGTCCATAAGCAATTCATACTCAATGCACAACAACATGAGGGAAAAGAAATCATCAAAGCCATTTTCTTTCAAAACTTTAGCTTTTTCATGAACATGCATAAAAATAAGCAAATCATGGGAAAACATATAACACACATGACTTCAAACAAGAGCAACACAAGAGGAACTTATTATCTCAAGCTAGAATAGGAGGAAAAAGATGAGGATACCGGGACATCATATCGGCTTCGGCCTCCGAAGTAGCACCCTCAACAAAGGTCGTTTCTCCATAACACTTTCATGGAAACAACCTCTATGTTCCTCAATTTCTTAACTTATTGGTCTAGAATCTCAACCGGAACATCTTCATAGGAAAGGTTCTCTTTCACTTCCAACGCTTCTAGGGGAACTATGGATGTCATATCTCCAACACACTTTTTCAACATGGAGACATGGAAAACCGGATGCACCGATGCCAATTAACTTGGCAAATCTAGCTCATATGCAACCTTACCAACATGTCTCAAAATTTGGTATGGTCCAACAAAATGGGGACTAAGTTTCCCTTTCCTACCAAACCTCATTACCCCCTTCATGGGTGAAATTTTTAAAGAAACCCAATCAAGCACATCAAATTCAAGGACTCCCCTTCTAACATCGGCATAAGACTTTTGTCGACTTTGGGCTATTCTCAACCTCTCTCTAATGAGTCGAATCTTCTCTATAGCCTCATGAACTAACTCAGGACCTATCAAGGAAACCTCACCCACCTCAAACCACCTGTGGGAGATCTACACTTCCTACCATAAATAGCCTCAAATGGAGCCATACCAATACTAGAATGGTAGTTATTATAATAGGCAAATTCAATCAAGGGCAAATGGTCATCCTAATTTCCCTTAAAATCTATCATGCAAGCCCTCAACATGTATTCCAATGTTTTGATTGTTCGTTCTGCTTTCCCATCGGTTTGGGGATGAAAAGCCGAGCTAAGCTTAACTTTAGTGCCAATACCCTTTTGGAAAGACCTCCAAAACTGAGAAGTAAATTAAGTACCTCTATCAAAGATAATGGATAAGGGCACTCCATGAAACCTTACCATCTCTCTCAAATACAACTTAGTCTAATCTGCCGCCGAATAAGAGGCCTTGACGGGAATGAAATGGGCCGACTTTGTCATTTGGTCAACTATAACCCAAATTGAATCATATTGGTGCCGAGTTCGTGGCAACCCTACTATGAAGTCCATATTCAAATATTCCCACTTCCAAGTAGGAATGCTAATGTCTTGGGATAAACCTCCCGGTTTCTGATGCTCAACCTTCACTTGTTGGCAATTTGGACATTTGGCCACAAATCCCGTAATATCCTTCTTCATCCCATTCCACCAATAGACCTCCCGCAAGTCACGCTACATCTTGGTGGCTCCCGGGTGAATAAAATACCGAGAACTATGGGCTTTGGATAAAAAAAATTCCCTAAGATCATCAACATTAGGAACACATAACCAACCTTGGTATCTAAGGACACTATCTCCGCCTTGGGAGAAAGCCTCAATGGACTTTCTAAGTACCAATTCTTTTAATTCTACCAAAGTCGGATAAAGACATTGCTTTGCCTTAACATCCGTTACAAAAGATGGTTCTGGCCCTTCATGAACCATGATACCACCCTTGGCAGAGTCTACCAATCTAATACCCAATCGGGCAAATCTATGGACATCCCGAGCTAACTCTTTTTAATCATCATCAACATGTGCAACACTACCCATCGATAGTCGACTAAGAGCATCCGTTACTACATTCACCTTATCGGGGTGATATTGGACACTCATATCATAGTCCTTCAACAATTTGAGCCACCTTCTTTGGCGAAGATTCAATTCCTTTTGGGTAAACACATTTTGTAAACTTTTATGATTGGTGAAAACGTCTACATGGACCCCATATAAATAATGCCTCAAATTCTTTAAGGCAAATACTACCGCCGCTAATTCAAGGTCTTGGGTAGGATAGTTTTTCTGATGAACCTTCAGTTGCCTTGAAGCATAGGCAATCACCTTACCAATTTTCATAAGCGCACATCCCAACCCAACTCTAGAGACGTCACAATGTACAACAAATCCATTTGTACCTTTTGGTAAGGTCAACACCGGAGCGGAGGTAAGTCTATCTTTCAACTCTTGGAAACTTTTCTCACAAGCATCCGACCATATGAACTTAGCCTTTTTTTGAGTTAAAACCGTTAATAGAGAAGCAATCTTAGAAAACCCCTCAACAAATCTTCTATAATAACCGTCCAAACCCAAGAAACTTCTAATATCCGTCAGTGATAGAGGTGTAGGCCAACTCTTGACCGCATCCGTCTTAATCAGATCCACCTCAACACCCTTGCTTGAAACAATATAGCCAAAGAAGGCTACAGACCTTAACCAAAATTCACACTTGCTAATCTTTGCAAAGAGTTGTTGGTCCTTGCGAATTTGCAATACAATTCTCAAATGATTAATGTGCTCATTCACACTCCTCGAATAGATCAAAATATCATCTATGAACGCAATTACAAACATATCAAGGTATTCTCAAAACACCCTATTCATCGAATCCATAAACGCCGCCGGAGCATTAGTAAACCCAAATGATATTACCAAAAAATCATAATGACCATATCGGGTTCTAAAAGCCATTTTCGGAATATCTTCCTCTTTCACCCTCAATTGGTGATAACCTGATCGGAGATCAATTTTAGAGAAATAACTAGCCCCTTGAAGTTGGTCAAATAGATCATCTATTCTTCGAAGAGGATACTTGTTCTTGATAGTCACCTTGTTCAACTGTCTATAGTCGATGCACATATGAAAAGAACAATCCTTCTTCCTAAGGAACAACACGGGAGCACCCCATGGAGAGATACTAGGTCGGATGAAATCCTTATCCAACAAATACCCCAGCTGATCTTTCAACTCCTTTAGTTCCACTGGAGCCATTCTATAAGGAGGAATAAAAATAGGTTCCGTATCTGGGAGAAAGTCAATTCTGAACTCTATTTCCCTTTTGAGAGGAATGCCGGGTAAATCATTGGGAAACACTTCTGGAAACTCTTTCACAAGGGGGAACGACTCAAGAATAGGGATTTCGGAATCCACATCCCTCACCCTCACTATATGATAGATACAACCCTTAGAAATCATTTTCCTAGCCCTAAGGTAAAAAACAAATTGACCTCTAGGCATAGAATTTCCCCCCTTCCACTCAAGGATAGGCTCATTTGGAAACTGAACTTGAACCAATCTAGTTCGATAATCAATAGAGGCATAAAAAATGCAACCAATCCATACCCAAGATAACATCAAAATCTAACATGTAAAGCTCTACCAAGTCAACAAGAGTAACTCTATATGATAAGGAAATGGGACATCTCCTATAGACCCTCTTAGCCACCACAAAATCACTAACAGGGGTAGAGATAGAAAAAGGTTCTAACAATACATCAGGGAGCACATCAAACCTAATAGCTACATAAGGGGTCACAAAGGACAGAGTAGCACCTGGATCAAGTAAAGAATACACATCTATTTGTAAAACTTTTAACATACCATTCACCACATCCGGGGAAATCTCTTGATCACCTATAGTTTGGAGAGCATAGAATCAGTTTTTCTTGGGAGAATTCCCACCCGAACCACTTGGACCTGATGAAGGCTAGGGTTGAGCCCTACGACAAGTATCTCCCTCATTTTTTGACACTGAAAGGACAATTGCTTATTTTGTGATCCGTCTTCCCACAACCAAAGCAAGCATCAGAACCTGCTAAACACTTCCCTTCATGATTTCTTCCACATTTAGCAAAAGTAGGCATCGAAGACCTATTACTACCTGCTTGAGGTTTTGGGTTAGACAACCTTTCATTGTTAGACCTTGGAGGAGCACTATAAGAACCTTTCCCGGAGAACTTTTGCCGAAACCTTGAACGACCCCGTCCACCGGACCTAGAATGTGAAAAGTTGCCATCATCCATTCTTGCCTTCTTTGCTTCCCTAGATCTTTAGTTAAGATTTTCCTCTTCAATTTGTTAGGTATGCACCATAAGGTGAGAAATGTCCATGTCATGGATGAGCATAGCAGTGCGGAACACTTTGACTACCATGTCGGACACCCCCGACACAAACTTACTCATCTTGTCCCTACGATCCACCACAATAGAAGAAGCATATTTGGATAGTTGAGTGAACCTCAAAAAATACTCACTTACACTCATATTTCCTTGCCTAAGGTTTATAAACTCAAGAACCTTGGCCTCTCTCATCTCAAGAGGGAAAAATCTATCAAGAAAAGCACCTTTGAACCTTTCCCATTCTATAAGTCCCACTCCTTCTGGCCTTGCATGTTTCCATTGATTGAATCAAATATGAGCAACCATTTTGAGTTGATATGTGGTCAACTCTACCTTCTCAACCAGAGTCACTCCCATAATAGTAAGTATCTTATAGACCTCGTCGATAAACTCTTGAGGATCTTCCTTAATTTTGGAGCCATAAAATTCCATAGGGTTCATCCTTGTAAAGTCCCTCACTCTTGCCACCGCCGTACCCACATTTGGGTTCAAAGGGGATACCACCTTTCTATTGGGTTGAGCCGTCAAGGCTTGAGGCAACACTTGGAAAGTCGACCTAAACTCCGTATTTGTTACATTCTCAGCCAAAGGGTCAATCGGAGATTGAGAAGGAGCTTCTTGATAAAAATTGTCTCCCTCCATCCTTCTACCAGCCCTTCTAGTAGTCATATCCTGAAAACCATCAAGCAAGGATTAGGAGAAAGACTTTATAGGGTTAAACTCCATGGAATGAATTAGAGAAATGAAGAAATGAGATTTCTTAAACATCTAATAGCCTCTCATTAATAAATATGGTGTGCTTCACACTTATGTACAAGACTCTACTAGACGTGGCTTGAGACATCCTAGAACCATTTTAAACTTTGTGCTCTGATTACCAAGTTTGTCACGACCAAGGGATATCCCCTAGATGTAACAAGGCGTATAAGACCCCGAGAGACCTCATACAAGCCACTTATCATATCATAATATAAGGTAATAGAAAATGGTACGAAAATTTAAAACATTTCAATACAATCAAAGTCTTTATAAAACGAGCGGAAGTCTAGTACAATTGTCTCAAGCCAACTAACCAACATGAATAAATCATGGGACACATCCCATACAATAGTCCAAAACATAAAAGAAAGACATTAGGTAAAATGATGGTCAAATCCTCAAAGCTATGAGGACTCACCAAATCTTCACTCCTTGACCAACTATGGACCTAGCCATGAATGTGAGAATCAATATCGTTGGACTCTACATTTTGATATGAAATATAGGCAAGAGTATGCGTTAGTACAACAATGTACTAAATATGTTGGCTAGCATAAACAACATAAACATAATGGTAGTCAATATAAACCATAAGCATAATTAGTGCACATAAATTATCATAGTAAAAGAGGAATACTTCTTAAATAACCTCAACATATCCTTAGTCAAGACTTGGGGTCATCCGCCTCTAGTCATGCTTACATCATGGAAGGCATATCAAGCAACACTCCAAGCTAATATTCTTCATAACATAATCACATTATTTATACTTACTTTTAAAGGCATGGGGATTTGCCTCTTTGCTTAACTTATAAAGGTTAGTGGGTATTCACCTCTTGCCTTACTTACTTTAAGATCATGGGTACTCTCCTCCACAATCTCATCATATGACACGGGTACTCATCTAACATCATTTCATAAGGGTCATGGGTACTCGCCTCCATATCCATTCATCATAGTAGGAACGTGGGGAATCCCCTCTTGTTCAATTCTATGGAGTATGGGAAATCACCACATATCCTTCATATATGGAGGTCAAGGGTAGTTGCCTCTAGCCTCATCATTTACATAGTATTTTAGTCTACATTTATTTTAGGTGAGCAATCCTTTCAACGTAGAATCATTCGTGTGAGTAAGCCTAAACCTTTCACATTCATACAATCATGCTTATCAATTCATTGTAGTAAATATCCCTTCCACACTACAACATCAACAACTAATAATTAATAGTCTAGGCTTTACTCTCAAAGCATCACATCTCATGATCATCATCTATGCTTTACTCTCAAGCAATTAACATCATATCCATCATATATGCTTCAATCTCAAGCAATTCTAGTCATATTCATCAATCCTTTAAGGAGATATCTAAACCCATAAAGTTTCTCTTCAAGGCATAAAACACAATTTCATCAATTCTAGGTTAGAAACATGGAATAGGCATGGGTACATGTAATTTCATCCTAAAAGTATGTAATCCTACACATTCAATCATAAACAATCATAATCCACTCAATTGGATCAACATTAATCATAACCCACAACATTGGAAGAAACCCTAACTAGAATTGTGGAGGTATCCACAGTTATCTCACATGAAGGTCATGGATCCATGGTGAAGGAGTTGGAGAAGTCTCCATTTGGGTGTTCATACATACTATTTGTGAAACTTTTAAATACCCAGAGTGTATGTTCCCAGAACTCAATCAATGTATGCTCTTGATTTCATTCTTAGAGAAGGCGGAACTGATTCATCATCTTCGACCCAGCTCTGATGACTGTGCGGTGCTTCAGATGAGGGTTTGAAAAGTTCTTTGTGCTTTGGTAGATTAGCTATAGTTTAGTGTAGTTTCTTATTTTTTTCGTTCTGTTTGGACAAGTTGGGCTAATTTTGGTCGAAGTTGTGGCTTTAGTAATAAAATGACCATTGTGGTCTTTTCATTAAAAATAAATTTTTTTGCCACAAGAACAAATGATGAGTCATATGCTTCTTTTTCACTTGGAATTTTTTCACCTTCCTTACCACAAAAAACTTAGACTTTTCGCCTAAGTTGGCTATTCAGACAAATCAATGCTTCACAAAAGATTTATAGGTGAGAAGGAAATTATATTGTTGGGTCAAGAGGTTTGAACAAGGTTTTCACCAAAGGGATTAGGCTCAATTAGTGCCAAAATGGTCTCACACCCTCACAAGGTAGTCACAGTGTTGCTATAATTATTTGGGCTCACTCTCAAAACAAGCCTATGATTATTTCTTCCATTCACCAGGCTTAAACAATTAGACCAAGTAGGAAAATTTCAGGAAACCACACACACGCCTTTCAAGTAATCCTCACAACACAAGGCACTTTAAACACAATCATTGAGCATAAATCTACAGGATTAAGGTTGAGTGCAATGGTTATTTCAAGTCCCACTATCAATACACAACTAGTAATAACGAGATGCTAGAAGATCATGTAAGAGTTATACACAACTACTAATAACGAGATGCTAGAAGATCATGTAAGAGTTATACACAACTAGTAATAACGAGATGCTAGAAGATCATGTAAGAGTCATGCACTTTGAATTACATTGAAACGTCAACACAAACACATTTCTCATCAAAAGCACTACCCAAGACATTGGTATTGATCATGATAAATACTTAAATATTCAAAATGAGTGTGCAAGCTTTCGATTCAAAATCAACACAATCAATCCAAATCTGGGGTAGTAAAAAAAGAGAAAAATATCACCATTATTCCAAGCCTACAACCAATAAAACTACATATAATACTAATCAAAAGATAATATCTAATACAACCAAAGTAAAATTTCAAAACGAAACAACAAAATACAATCAAAAGGGGATAGGCAATAGAAATTCCCTCACCCCATCAATAAAAAATAAAAAGAGTGTCCTCAATGCGGAAAATGTAAATACGGGAATGTAAGGATATGATGAGATTTCTAATGAGTGGTAGATTTCCACTCATTTAAGGTCCATTTAGCTCAATAATTAGTGTTCTCAATGCCTAAATCTTTCCTATTATGATAAAATATTGATGATTTGTAGCTATGAAGGCAATTAGAAAAGGCAGTGATTAATGTTTGAAATAATTGCCAAAAACACAAAAAGAAGTGCAAACTATACATTGTTGATCGCCAACAAGAAGGGTGGATCACCAACGGAGCATTACATAGCCCAAAATGATAGTGCATACACCTGTGATTAGGTTGGCAAACTACATTAGAGAAGGTGATGCAATGAATGAGAATGGTGGTCTTGATGAATATCGCCCAAAGTGACACTATGAAAAGCAAAGATGGAATTCTCAAAAGGAAAACCATGGTGGTGATCAGTGATTCACCAAATGTGAAAGGCTTATTCAATCATGTTCACTAACTAAGGTTAAAAGACATATACCCCAAAGCATCGAAAGGTGAGTTTAGGAAAGAGAGAAGATTTGTCGAATAAGTTCGGTGAACCCAACTAATGTTGTCGAATCAGTGATGAAATGAATTTTGGATAAATTTTTTGGAAAGTATAAATAGCCCAAAATAGGGAATTTCAAAGAGTGTTTTTTGAAAGCTATACAAAATTGAGTTTTAAAGTTTTTAGAAAACTTCATCTTTGAAGTAAATTTTTCTAGATTTTGGGATTTTACAATTTGGTGTTTGAATTTTATAAATTGAAGCTTAATCTAGAGTGGGTTTACTTGTAATTATTTGATTTAAAGTTACTCATCGCTAATTTCAGGGAAGGTAAAATCTCTTTACTTTTTATGATGGGTGGACTAAACCCCAAGATCTTGGGGTGAAAATATGGGATTGGGTTTTGAGTTAATGTAGTGGGTATGTACTATGCTCTATTTTGTTGTTGCCCATACATGAATTCGGTCTAATTACCATGGGGTTAATTTAATGGTTAAGGTTGCAAACTTAATTCCTACTTCCAATCTATGGTTGATGCTCGAAAGAGATTGATTGGAATGGGGAATTAGTTTAATACTAGAAATTTAGGTTTGATGTTTGTAACTTACTTAAAAATAGAGGGTATGGGTCGAATCTATTTTCCCTATTGTTAATTGAAAGAATAGAGTGAGGTATTAGTTTGTTTAGGTTGGCATTTAGATGAGACCGAAAGGAGATTCTATGCATAGATGTTTTGATATTAAAAGATGATTAGTGTCAATGAAGATGACTTAGCCTATAAATGAATGTTCATCACTATAGAACTATAAAATTACCCCTATGTGATATCAATTGCCAATCCCCGCACCTCTAGATTGTATCTTAACTCTTGATTTCTTTGATATTTTAGTTTTATTTTGATAATTGATACCCAATTTTTCTTACTATTAAAAATGAGTAAATTTAAAGTCCAAATTTCTAGAAATGAATTTTCCACGATATACCATTCCCTGTGGGATTCAACCCCGAAGCTTTGTTGGTTTTTTATATTGATTACGATCGCTCACTTTTTTAATTTGTTTTGAAGAGTGATTTGAGCACTATCAAAAATGGAGTTGTTGCAAGGAAGTGATGGTTTAGAATTCTAATTAAGAAATTAGATTTTATGTTTGTTTATTTATAGTAGATTTGTTGTTTGGTGTTGTTGGCTGATATACAAGTTGATATAATGAGTGACCATGGGAGTGAAGCCGATAGTTACTGTGGTCTAAATGATAACATGAGTGATTTGAATGACATGCATGTGAATGTTACTCAAACCATGGGAGCAATCCAGATACTTCCTACAATCAAGAGGATGGTGTTTAACACCACTGGAACTATGAGACAATTCCTCCAAATAAAAGGAAATTTTAGGGGTCTAGCTCATGAGGATCCCCAAGAAAACCTTAGGAATTTCTTAGAGATATATGGATCCTCTGTGTTCAATAATATCTCTAAAGAGTTCGTAAGGTTGAGTTTTTTCCTGTTCTCTTTAATGTAAGAGGCTTTAAGATGGTTGGCAGATTTGTGGGAAGAGCCAACTGATACCTTTTTAGAGAGATATCCACCCTCGAAGATGGTTAAACTTTAAAACCAGATCTAAAATTTCAAGCATATTGGGGGTGAATTTCTACATGAAATGTTGTTGAGGTTCAAGAAGTTTCTTTTTCAATGTCCAACGCATGGCATTCCGGAAAATTTTCTACTGCAATACTGCTATTGCAGCCTTAATTTAGTCAACAAAGGTGTGGCTAATCACTTAGTCCAAGGTGGATCAATGAGCCGACCATATGATGTGGTTGCTTTGTTGCTAGATGATATGACTAAGGTAACCCGAGCATGGCATACTAGAGAGGACAAAGTACCTCCTCTACAATTGGGTTTGAGAAAATAACAAGTCGATAAGGACCATGAAAGAGATGAAAACATAGCCAAAACTATTACCCAAATTGAATTTTTTCTAAACTCATCATGGGAAGTGTACCCAAGTTGGTAAATGCGGTTGGAACCAACAGTGGGCAGTGCCCAGATGATGCCAAATTTTAGGCATTATACAATGAGGAATTTTAATACTTATGAAATCAAGAAGGGGGTTTCACGACAATTATCAACGATAAGGTGAGAACCAAGGTTGGAACAAGGATAGAGATGGTGGTTGATTTGACATATTCGGGCGCTTCATCCAATACTAAGCGTCCACAGTCGTTCAATAGTAATATAACCCAACTAGTGAGTTGGGGTCGAGTCCCAAGGGAGCGGTTTGTAATTGAGAATTAATAGAGAACCGAAAATGTGTTCAAGTTAATCATAGTTATAGATATTTACGAAGAAAAACATGATAAATTAAAGGGTGACACAAGTGTCAATTATCAAAGGGGTTCTGTAAACAATTATCAAGTAAAATGACAACTAAAACAAAAATGCAAATATTGAGACGGGATTCTTGGGATGTGATAGGAATATGGGATAAATTACATAACCGGGTAAATTCTATTGATAGTAACTCACTGCAAATTGGTAACCAGACTAGACTTTAGTGGGGGTAAATTTTCTCTCCAACAATTTACCCCGAATCAAATTGGTTTCTCTCTAACACCGATAAGCGACAATGAAGCACAATCTTCGCCTTAGTCCATTCACTCTCTCGAGCTGAATGTGTGGGAGAGGGTTTAGGATTCACTCTCTCGAGCTGAACCCACAACAACCCAATAACCACAGACTGTCGATTCAGTAGTTTTGGTTTTAAAACTTCTCTCTTGAGCAAGTAAAAAACACAAAGATAAAATTGTATTTGCAACTACAACCCCATTTAATTCAAACACAACTACTGAATGAAATCACCTCTAAACAACGAATAAACAATCAATTAGCAATACCCAGAAGTAAATTCAACCCATATTCACAAAATCACACCCCAAGAATTGGGGTTTTAGCTAGATATAGTAAAGAGATAGAATTCAATATCGAAAAGTGTTTCCATCAAATAGGTATGATAAATATTGTCTTTACACACGTCAAGGATGAAGAATCTTCAATACCCACTTCCAATTGCTTAGAAAATGGAAATCTTCAACTCTTCAAAGCTAAGGAAAATTGTCTCCAAAAACTAAGTTCTAAAACTGAGTAATTCTAAAAATTGGTTTCTGAAATGTAAAACTTGATAATAGACTAAAAATTCAAATAGGTATTTATAGTTGTCAAAAAGCGTGTTGCAAAGGATCACTCAGCGCAGTTAGTCGGGATCACCGATCCACTCGGTAATCCGCCCTTTGGTCTGGTTCATCGCCTTTCTGCATTGTCCTTCAACAAATTCAAGCTTTGCAACTTTGGGCAATATGGCACCACCTCGTGGAACCATTCGACGACTCCTCGACTGGTCCTTTCTATCGCCTATTTGATTTTGTCCTTCAGGGCTTGGCACACCGGAACATTGGGCGAGACTAAGGCCATTTGGCGACTCGCCCAATGGTTTAGGTGATCCTTAGGCCTTCTTTTCTTCGTTCTTTCAGCTGCCTTGTTCCCTTTTACTCCATAGTGTCCATGCTTTGTCCTTAAGTTCAAATACCTGAAATTCAAGGATTTACATCAGTTTATTGAGACAAAATATGCATTTGAGGACA
>JAJOOO010006363.1:0-15387 GCA_029582685.1 Solanum piurae
CCCAATGGATTAAGTAATTAACACATTATGACTGAATTTCTGTAAGTTGCTGGATAGCTCGAACTGAACATGCAAACTGAGAATGCAACAATTAAACTAATATTGATGCATTAATAACTGAGGCATGTATAACTGAATAACTGAAATATCTGACCTAGCATGTGTAATTCAAGAACTAAAGAATTACATAGCTAGGGTTCTGGAATTCATGCAATAAACTGAATATTAACATACTAATCTGATTTGGATCATTCTAACAGCTAAGAACCCAATAATCAAGAAACGTTCAAGAACCCTAATTTCGTTCATAGCATGGAATCAAGAATCGTCTGAATTCTAGGGATCTAACGGGCGAAAGGGACCCATTAATGAAATCCAGCATACATGGTGACGAAATCTCCACGAAAAACTATCAACTAGGGCTGGACTTGACCTTTTCGGTGACTTTCTAGCGTTCTCCGGCGGCGGCTAGGGTTTTGCTAGGGTTTCGGCCGCCCCTCTCTCTACTCTCTTCGTTTCTTTTGTTTTAGTTAATTAAATGACTTAGGTAAGTTCTAGTTAGGTTTCTAGGATTTTAAATGACTAACTAAAACCCTTTTAATTTAGGACTTCAAAGAAGAGTGGAAAAAGACAAAAACATCCTTGACTTAAAAGCTGTCCAACTCCTGATGCGGATTGGACACTTGCCAGATCTGAAAATTCTGCAAATTTTTTTCCTTCACGAATCTGGGGTGTTACAGTGCCCATACTAAAAGCAATAAGATTAAGAATGAGTGTATTCAGGATAAGGTGGGAGTGACCTCTATGATGAATAAGTTGAGGGAAGCGCAACTGAGATAGTTTGGACATGGTAAGAGGAGATGCATAGACGCACCAGTGAGAAGGTGTGAGAGGTTGGTTATAGAGGGTACGAGGAGGGGGAGAGCTAGGTCGAAGAAGTATTGGTGAGAGGTGGTAATACAAGATATGATGCAGCTTCAGGTTACCGAGGACATGACCTTAGATAGGAAGGTGTGGAGGACACATATTTGGATAACAGGTTAGTAGGTAGTAGGTAGTGTAGGGTTGTCTTGCTTAGGATAGTTGGTGTTTGCCATTTTACTAGTTGTTTTATTATAGTTCTTGTTTTTTCCATATAACATTGCTTATTCTTGTTTTCCGTAATCTTTCCTAGTATGTTGTTTATTAATTATTGCACTATTTTGTTGTTGTCTTTGCTCCCTTGTGGTAGACCTTGCACTGTTTTCTTGTTGCTTACTATCTTTTCTTCACTGTCGCCTTTTTATTCACTTGAACCGAGGATCTTTCGGAAACAGTCTCTCTACCTCCACGGGGAAATGAGCCTATCTTCATGTTATGGTTTAGCAATAGTGGACCTTGCCAGTAACAAAGAGCATTGGTTATAGATTAGGGGCTAAAGAAATGTTTTGGAAAAGATCTGAGAAGAATTTGTCTAGAAGGAAGACTGGTATTTGTCTCTGGTAGGCAGTCTCTCCTTTATTAATGCAGTTCTTGATGCTCTTCCAACATACATGTTATCTCTATTCCCCATTCCCTCACGTGTAGTCCAAAGATTGGACAAACTCAGAAGGTCCTTCTTTTGGCAAGGTTTTCATTTTGTCAAATGGAAAATCTGATAACTAGTAAAAACAAGGTGGTCTTGGCATCAAAAACTTGAAGAATCAAAGTAGGGCCTTAAAACTGAAGTGCTTGTGGAGGTGTGCTCAGGAATCATAGTCATAATGGGAAAAGGTAATCAAATTGAAGTACGGGGAGATGGATTTTTGGGCTACCAAGGATGGTCCACACCCCCTATGGTGTAACTGTTTGGAGATCTATTAGAACATGGTGGCCTTTTTTAAAGAGTCAATCTGTCATCAAAGTTTATAGTGGTAACTAAACAAGTGAGGATAAATGGTTAGCAATAGAAGTCTGGAGGAGATATTCCCTGACATGTTTGTTATAGCTCAACATCAAAACAAAATTGTGGTTGAAATGTGGTCATTGAGAGTTGATGTTCAAGAAAATGTTGAATGACTGGAAATTCCTAGACTAGTTGATCTCTATAAACTTCTTGAATCATTCCAAGGGCTGAAGGATGCGATGGACTGCTTGTGGTGGACTGGGCATAATAAGGGCACTACAAAGTGACCTCAGGATATAAGATCATGAACATGACTGAGCCACAGTCCACAGAACTCTAACTGGCCATGGAAACAAATCTGGAAAGCTAAGATACCTCATAAGGTGGCATGCTTTACATGGTTGCTAGCAAAGCAGGCTGTAGTGGCACATGAAAAATTGAGAAAGAGAGAAATTATAATAGTTACACACTTATGTGGGGATGCAGCTGAGACAGTTGGACATCTATTTTTACATTGCAGAATCACTGACCAACTATGGAAGATTTTTATCAATCTTAGAGGCATATATTGGACAATGCTTAGCAGGATTATTGACACTCTTTCAAGCTGGGAAGAGGCTGGGATTGGGGCAAGAAATAGAAGTGACTAGAGGATCATCCCAGCTTGCATATGGTGGACTCTCTGGAAAGAAAGGAATTCCAGATGTTTTGAGGATAGAAGTAGTAGCTTACACAAGATCAAATCAGACTGTATTTTGCTATTTGATTTGTACAAAGAGCTTAGACCTTCCATGTAGATGCAGAATCAATCCTAGAAGTTTTAGACTCTTGTTAGGATTGTTTTTTTTAGCCTTTTAGTGTTCATGCTTTCTTTTGTCAAGGGGGATTTTAGTACTACCCAAGTACTGGTCTATAATACAAAGTTGTTACCTATTCGGAAAAAAAGAACTTGAGATTGCTATAGGAACCACTTCAACTCTTGGATTCGCCTCTATCTATACTTAAAATTTAGGAGCATTAAAACTTAAGCAGCTACCTACCTAAAGAGGTGCATGGCCACATAAGAGATAATAGACTTTACCTGTCATATTTGCCATACCTTAGGTATGTACAGTTGTATCCCGATAATGATCTGTTTTGTGGATCTAGGCTGAATCGAGATTCAATCACTTTTGGTTGAAAGGTGCTGCTAGAGTTCCTTAGTTTACATCATTGTGGTTCTTATTCCATAAGTTCTTCCCCTCTCAACCACTTTCTTCTATCTTCTTGGTCAAAGCATTACCAAACCATGGGCACATCAGTGTTTGCCCGAAATTTCATGGATGTTTCTTACCTTTATCCTCTTGTGCTTATGTAGCGTCTGTCTTGGTTAATCTTTCCTAATGTTGATAGTGTATTTCTTTGTTTCAACATGAATTGTATCATTAATATTACTGTTTGACCTCAATTTTGGGTTCTTTTTAATTTTGGAAGACATTATTTAACAGGTTGGCATGGCTGCTACTCTTGCTGGTGTCTGTCAGGTGCCTCTCACTGCGGTTCTGCTTCTCTTTGAACTGACACAGGATTATCGGATAGTTCTGCCCCTCTTGGGAGCTGTGGGGATGTCATCATGGGTTACATCTGGACAAACAAGCAAAGGGGTGGTACAGGATAGGAAGAAATTAAAAGATGCAAGAGCCCAGATGACACAGTGGCAAGGAACTTCTTCCTCCAACATTGGACTTCCTAGCTTAACTTATTCTTCAGGTGTGGAACCTTCACAAAAAGAGAGTAACCTCTGCAAACTTGAGAGTTCACTCTGTCTTTATGAATCTGATGATGAAGAAAATGATTTCTCTAGGAAAGTTCTAGTTGCACAGGCAATGAGAACACGATATGTGACAGTCCTAATGAGCACCTTGCTAATGGAAACCATATCTCTCATGCTAGCTGAGAAGCAATCTTGTGCTATAATAGTTGATGAAAATAATTTTCTCATTGGTTTGCTGACACTTAGTGATATCCAGAATTACAGCAAGTGGCCAAGAGCTGAAGGAAAATGCCAGGAGGTAGCTTCTTAGCACATTTAAATATCTTAACTAATAGAAAATGAGGGAAACAGGGTTGGCTTTTGTTGGCTTTCTAGGATTTTATATATATATTGCTTTAAGTTGTGTAGGTTGTTTTCTAATGTGAGTTTTGACTTGGCAGAATCATAAGATGACATGAAAGGTTGTATTGTCAAATGTTATATAAAGGAATATGTGACTTTCAAAGTCAATTTGGGAGTTTTGGAGTCGATAGTTACTTACTGAATCTTATAGGATGGAGAGGAGAGTTTTCACAGGAAAAAAGAAATTGGATCTGATTCCAATTATGTATAGTTGATATATATATTTTTGCTATCTAAATTCCCATTACTCAAGCAATCAACCAAAGGAAAGTGTACATTCAACTCGAGTCAGAGGGAGAATATGTAATGATTTTATCTCTATATTTCATTGAAGCCCCGTTGATCTAGAAACTTGGACTTTCTTATGGCCTGCTTCATTCAATTGATGCATTTTTGTAGTGCCAATAGAAACTGACCTGACAGTGAAATAACAATATTGGCCCCTCCCTTAATTAGTTTCCATAGATCGCCTCCTTGCTGATGATCTTCCACCTGGTAGAACTACTATTAGCCGTCCAAATTCTGTCCCTTTACTATGAATACAAATGTAATGGTCCCCCAAAATGACTCGTTGGCCATTGGACTAGTTTCAACAACTTTGATAGTTCTTTTGATTATTGAGTACGCCTCTCTATTATGTTCTTCTTTTGCCAATTTTAGTCTTGATTTTGTTCATAAGTGAGATAATGGTATAGCAACGCGAAAAGAGTACAACTCACAGGAGATCTTGTTGAAGAGCCCCACATCAGGCTCTTACAAGATGAGTGATCTCTTTATATGGCTTGGATAATCCTCACCTCTTTAGCTAGCTTTTGGTGTTGAGTTGGGTCCAATGTCCATTTCTTTAACATGGTACCAAAGCTACCATGAGAAACATCCAGGACGGAGAAGTCAGTCATTGTGCCTTCTTTCCAGTGACTTTCAGATCTGATTGCATCACCTTTCTTTGTCTGCCAGCATTTTTCCAGAACTAACACCACCAAAGGTCCAATAACTCTCAGCGGCCAAAGTCAATGTCACCGGCAGCAGGCCCCTCAAGCATGGCTAAATCTAAGGTTCCTGCGCGGGTCTGTCACACGTGCCAGTGCGTGTGAGGTGTTCGACCAGATTCCGACAGCCGTGGTGTTCAGCTCAAGATTCCGATCTGACTACCTCATTTCCAGCCACTTCCGACGATGCTAGCAGCTTTAATCAATTCGGGTGACTAGATTTTCTGAAAAGTCTCGCCTGAAGCTGCTGCATACTCAATGCAGCTCCTCTTTTGCACTTTTTGGCAGTCTGAGTTATATTTTGTGATTATTTGCTTATAACTCTCTTCAATCCAACCATGTCTCTCAGGTTTGAGTTGGAAATTCAAGTCCTATTAATTATCATTACTTGAGAACTCTTAATAAGAAGTTCAAACTATTTAACTTGGGCTTTCTTAGTTGAGTTAAGTGCAAGTGTCAAGGTGTTCAAGATCACTTAACCAAAAAGGTTAGTGAGTTAGATGATCAATTGTAGTCTCTTGTGATGATATATTGATTCCAAGTTGATGCCTTTGTTTTATCCATTTCACATATGTAAATTCACTTGGGATTTGTATTAGTGCAGTACCCATCCCAATTCTTGTTACCGAATGTTGGGACCCGATATATTAAAAAATTGTCCACGTTTCAGATGTCTAGCCCTGAACATGAATGGGGTGTTGAAGAGTCTCACATTAGGCTCTTACTGGATGGGTAGTCTTTTCATATGCCTTTTTCAGTACTCACTTTTGAGCTAGCTTTTGGAATTGAGTTAGGCCAAATGTTTATTTCTTTAACAAATCTTAACATTAATAAATTGGATATAAACATTATGGATAGGGGTGATAGCCTTTAATGATAACACTGGTTTCAAAGTTGAGGGAGAGTAGGATTAGTTTTTGGGGCAAAAGTGGTGTGGAGGTTCGGTATTGTATAGAGTCTCTTTCCAAAGGGAATTGTCTTGTCAGCAAGTTAAGGGACTCATAGGGATGGAACCTTATGGGATTTGAGGTTTAGGAGGACTTTCCGAGATTGGGAGGTGACCCGAGTTTCAGAGATTGCTAGGTTTACTTCAAAAGCAATGCGAGTCAGTCAATAGACCCGATGCGTTGCATTGGGAGTTGGAGTATAATGAAGTGTTCTCGGTTAAGTCCTTCTATAAGAAGCTTTTGGTTAGGGCAAAGGATAGATTTCCATATGTCTCGATCTGGATAACTAATATGCCGAGGAAGGTGTGCTTCTTCACGTGGTTAGCTACTAGAGGAGTGATTTTGATGGCACAGAATCTTAGGAAAAGAAAGGATGTTTGCATGAGTTGGTGTTACCTTTGTAAGGAGGTGTGTGAGAACGTGGACCATATTTTGTTACATTGCAATTTGGCTACGAGGTTATGGGAGGATATCTTCAGATGGTTTGGATTTTCTTGGATTATGCCAAGAATCGTTAAGGAGTTGATGCTCAGCTGGAAGAGTAGAGCTAGGAGAAGAAGGCACAAGACTTGGAGTGTTACTCCCTTTGCTTTGATGTGGGTCATTTGGATAGAGAGGAATGGGAGAGCTTTTTTTTGACAAAGGAATGGGAGAGCTTTTGAAGGGGTGGAGATGAGCTTGGCTCAATTGAGTAGTAGTCTCCAATCCCTTATTTTCTTTTGGAGCACCCATGTAGTTCTTGTTTGTGTAAGAGGATTGAGTGTCTTTTGGAGAGAACCATATTTTGTAGGTTTCTCCTCTTTTTGGTATATCACTTGTATACGGCCAAGTTGGCCATGTTATTATCAATGAGACCTTTTATTTGATAAAAAACAAACTTAAGGAAATAAAAATGCTTTTTCAAGTTGTTGGAAGATGCGAAGGATGGTGGTAGATAAAAAAAATAAGAAAATGCAAGGGACAGAGATGATTTTATGATTTTACTACACAATATTAGAATAATGGGCATTAAACTATGTTATATTAAATAAAAGGGTAATTTATACAAAACATCAGCCCATATACTTACCCTTTTTTTAACCCAATTTTTAATAATTACTTGTGGTCACATTAATTTCCAAAAGAATGGCTGCTTCTATTTTCTCTGTTGTGTCTTCTTCCTTGTTCTTCATCTTCATCTTCTTCTTCTTTTGTTGCTACTCCATCCTCCTCCTTCTTCATTCTTCTTCTTTATCTCCTTCTACTTCTCCTTTTTTAAAAAAAGATCGACATACCGCAACGTAAATCGTTTTGAGCGAATTATATATCAAAAAATCTGAAACATCGAGAGGATATTCATGTCTAAAGTTGGGACTTTTTAGAGGTGATTTTGAGTTGATCGAGATTGAATTAATCGGTGTATATTTCATGTATAGTCAATGTATACTTTATGTATAGTTATACTATATTCGGCTTATTGAGTGTATCATAATGTATAGTTAGTGTATAGTTCATGTATAGATAAGCTATATTGTATAGTCAGTGTACGCTTTCTATGACTTTGGCTATTTTTTATGTATATAAAACATGCCTTTATTTATTGTAAATCAATTAGTTTATTGTAAATATTTGAAACTAATCCTAAATAAAATTCTTAAATTGGGCTGCTAGACAACAGGATAGATTTGAATCACACTATTTATTCACATGGATTTTGTATTGTAATATTAAATTAAAAAGATTGGCTTTGCTATTTTATCATCATGAATAACAAATACATTTCTTTTAATTGTATGTATGTATGCAGGAACCTGTAGTAGCTGATGTTTGCTCTTCAAATGGCAATAAGTGCCGGGTATCATGCACAGTGACTCCAAATACAGATCTCCTTTCTGCTCTAATTATTATGGAGAAACATGGTTTGAGTCAGCTACCTGTTATACTAAGGCATGTGGAGGATGAGGGCATACATCCTGTGGGCATTTTGGACAGAGAGTGCATCAATGTAGCTTGCAGGTTTTTGATATTCAACTTTTCTTCGAAATATAATGCTTTCTGGAACCATTGATGATAAAATATGCAAGAAACTTGTGCAGTAGTCACACTTTACCATTGATGATTATGTATGCAAGAAAACTTGTGCAGAAGTCACACTTTACCATTGAATAAAATTTGCAAGAAACTAGTGCATAAGTCACACTTTACGATTGATTACCAGATAAGCTATAATTAAGATGTCAAAAGTATTTGACAAATTATCTCTTATATGCAAGTCCAAGAAGTGAACATACCTTTAACACACTTTGACCGGACACTAAGAAGAAAATCACTAAAGTAGGGTTGAGAAATTGGTTTGATAGGGAAATCACCATTTATACTTAAAAAGAGATGTGAATTTGAAGTTTTAAAGCTTGTGATAGTCATAAAAAAAATTATATTCTAAGTATGTCAAGCAGTCCATCCAAAAGTAGAAAATAACTTCACTTGTACTATGAATTCCCTACACAAATTCTCACGGTATCCTCTATTCATCACTAGCACCACATGTGTAAGGGGTCGTTTGGTAGAGTGTATAAGAATAATGCAAAATATAGTGTATTAGTAATGCTTGTATTAGTTATGTTTGCATTAGTTATGATGAGAATTTGTTATGCAATGTTTGGTTTGATGTACTAAAAATATTATGCATTGCATAATTTAAAAAAATATATATTTGTTTACAAAATACCCTCCACAAATATAGTGGAAATGATGTAAAAAAGTTTTTGAGGGACAATTGTGTCTTTAATAATGTTAATGCATGCATTAGAATCCATTGCATTACTAATGCATAGAAATCCATGGTATTAGTAATACACTCTAATACAAGCATTAGTTATGCATAGGTTAGAAAAATATACCAAACAAGGTACTAGTAATACACGAAGCTAATGCAAGCATTATTTTCTCCGATACACTCTACCAAACGACCCCTAAGAGTTTTATACAATAAACCCGTGTCACATAAAAGTCCATACAGATTTGGAAGTAAGACAAGTATACAAGGAAAGTTCCATCACCAGGGTGAGAGTATAACAAAAGTATCAGCCAGACCCAGTTCATTTAACCTATATTGACTGGTCATCAGGTAGTAAAGGGAAGAAAGGTTCAATGGGTTATTGTGGACTAACGGGTAGATAATCAAATCTCGATTACAGTTCCATGAATAAGCAAAATGCAAGTTGCTAGAACTTATTTGTTGTCTGTTAACATAGATGTATAGTTTATGTGAAGGCATCTTGTTTCTGCGAAAAGAATGAAGTTTATGACAAGCAATCTTGTAGTTGCTTACAAGAAGTAACGGTTTCATTGATAAGTTGGGGAAGAATAGAAGTGGACAAAAAACTGGCAGAACCTACAAAAGAACATGGTTCTCCACAAATAGCATCCTATCGTCAATACTCACTGCAATGAACAATTAATTCATTCTTGTAACTTAGGAAAGACTATACTACTATTATCCAACTAATAACAACACCCCTTTTAATGGATGTGTACCCAATAATATTCTAAACATTATCTTGGTGTACAACTTTTCTTAATGACCATCTTTGCAATTGACATTATTGTTTTTTACCGTCCCACTATGTTGCCAGTATTTGATTGTATATGGGGAAGAAGAAAGATCGACTTTGTAGACTGAATATGTATAAAATACCAAAGTTACCTAGCATCAATAAGTCGTGTCAATTCCTAGCTCAGTAAATCATTAAGGCAAAATGGGAATGTAAAGATTAAGCAGTTTCTAAGTATACAAAGGTGTCAGTCTTACTGGGGGGCGAAAAAATAAAAAAAGGAAAACCTGTCATACTAGTTTGGGGTGGGGTGGTGGTAGCATTCCACTCAGGTTTTTCATTTAGTTTTTCAATTAATGAACTTAATTATCAGCAAACCTTAGTGGCTCTTGAAATAGAACATGAAGCCTTAGGCAAATATCATTGACAATGAAATGTTGACTTTCTAGGAAGTTGTATTTTGTTCTGCTTTTCAAAAGGACTAAGAAGAACTTAATACGATTACTTCTCTCCATTCCATCCTCTCTCTCTCTCTTTTATCATGATATCAGAGCCAATAAGAGTTTGGTAAGCCCTAATTAGCTTTTTCGCTTGTCTAGTTATTTTTTGTGTTTTCCGTCCTTTTACTATTCCATAACTTTTGAGTGACTGTTCTGGAGGGCACCACATCACTATTCTTATCATTTTTGCAGCAGTGTTACGCCACTATTATGGCCCATGTTCCACACCTTTTTTAAAATTTCAGCCTGCTCCTTTTGTTTCGCCTTACAAAATCTTCTGGCTAACTCAAAACCGGTTACTAGTCCTCCTTTTCCGATCGTAACTTGCTCTCTATTTTCTCTTGATTTTGTTTTATTAACTCTATAGTTGACTACCAAACCATCAAAGGTATACGATCTAATCAAGTAGATCTCATTAGTATGTTAGTTCCTGAGACTCCATTCAATATTGAAGGTCTGTAATCTGGTCAAGCAAACTCTTACCAGATAGAGCAAGCAAAGTTATGGCCCCTACTGTGTATCAAAGGTTTGCAATCTGGTCAAGTAAAATTATTTATCAAGTGCCTGCAATTCTGTCAGTTTGCTGTCTGTGATGCTTGAATGTGCCACCTCGGCAAGAGGAATAAAGAAACCCACTTTGGTTTGCAGTCTTTATCTGTTTAGACACAACAACAAACCAAGTGTAATCCCACAAGTGGGGTCTGGGGAGGATAGAATGTAAGCAGACCTTATCTATTAAGACGTTCCATTGAAATAATTAAGAGCAAACGAGAAAGCAGATCCCCTTGTTGCAAACCCCTTTTGTAAGGAGAAAAGCCTTCAGGAGAGCCATTAATGAGAATGGAAAACCTGACCGTGCTAAAACAATAAGAGATTCATTTAATCCATTTCCTCCAAAAAATCATATCCCTTAGAACTTCAATGAGAAAATTCCACTTAACATGGTCTTGTGCTTTTCCAATATCCAGTTTACATAAAATTCTTTGTGTTTGTCCCCCACTCTAGTATCCACAGATTCTTTGGTAATCAAGTATGCATTCATTATCTGTCTTTCTCTAATAAATGTCATATGGTGCTTGTCAACTAGCTCGTCCACCACCTTTTTGAGTCTCTCAGTCAATAGCTTGGAGATAATCTTGTATATACACCCTATCAGACTAATAGGTCTAAAGTCTCAATTCCTTGGCACCATTATTTTTAGGAATCAACGCCACATATGCTGCATTTCAGGCTTTTTTAAACTGTTCCTGGGTGTGAGTTTTCCACTGTCTTCATATTGTGCTCTTTTAGAACATCCAACCATGAACGAAAGAAATCTGTTGAATACCTGGTGCTTTGTTAATTGCACATATTTTAATTGTTTCCAGGACATCATCTCAAAAAAAAAAAAATTGTTTCCAGTACGTCTTGCTCCTTAAAGGTCCTTTGTTACCATGCCGCTGCCTCCTCTGTAATTCTTGGACAGTTCATGCAGTTAAACCGCGGCTCCAAGCTTCTGCATAAAGTTCTGATAAAAAGAAAGGATTTCTCTCTCCTAATATTCATAGGATCAGTTTCTAATTCTCCATTTGATCTCCAGCTTGTCAATGATATTGGACCTCTTGTGAGCATTAGCCATCCTCAGGAAGAACTGTGTTTTTGTCTCCTTGCTGTAGCCAAAGCACTCTGGATCTCTGCCTCCAAGTTGTCTCCTCATATTTTGCAATTTTCTCAAACTACACCAAATTAACCTTCAAGTAGATCATCATCATTAAGGCTTCTTTGTTTGTTTTTGTTATCTAACTGTGTGAGTTGGTTTAGTAAGTCTGTCTTCTTCTTAAAAAAAAAAAGTCTGTCTTCTTCTTTGAAGGCTTCCATAATTGGCTGTGTTCTGTTCCTTCAATTTAGCTTTCAACATCTTCAACTTAGTAACAAAAGTGTAATTTGGTCTACCTTGCACCTAAAAGAATCCCACCAGCCTGTCACTTTCTCTGTAAGGCCCTCTACCTCTAGCCACCAATTTTCAAATTTGAAGTATGACTTTGTATTTTCCTAATCCCAACACAGTAACAATACCAGAGTATGGTCAGAATTATTCGTGGAAGCAGAAACTGTTTAGTGCTTCTGAAATGGACATCTCCACTCAATCGAATAAAAATCTATCAAACCTTGATGCAACTCCCAGATTGTTGGCCTTGTTCCATGTGAAAGTTCCACCAAATAAAGCGGGGTCAACAAATTCCAGATCTTCAATTCCCTCGGAAAAGTCTAACATTCCTCTTGGTGTATCTGTTACTGCTTCTTTTCTCAGCCACAAATCTAGTTCCTGCCTTTCTATCCTGCAGTTGGTGCCGTAAACTCCTGTGATGTACCAGGAGAAGTTATTTGCCAGTGAATACAATTTACAAGTGATGCTTAGAGTCCCTGATTTGACTATCTCACTCCCCCAGATCCTTTTATCGCACATTACAAGTATTCTACCTCGACTTCCCTAACCTCTTAACGAACCAAATCAGCCAACCTGGCTGATTTAATTTCCATGTTGCCTTCCATCTTCGTTTCTTGAAAGCAGTATACATCTGCTTGCCATTTGTGAATCAATGCTTTAATTTTATTTTTCCTGTACTGTTAATTCCCTGTATATTCCAAGTAATGATTTTCCCTTTCATTGATGAGCAACACATAAATAACTCCCCTGCTTCTAGAGTCGGTATTTGATATTAAATACCAATCTTTGGACTTCCTTAATTCGCTTCTGCTTTGGAGTAGAGCATCTGGAGCTTCATTAATCTAGTCTTTTCTTCTTTTATCAATCTTCATGAAAAGGGAAAGGGTCTAACTGGATAAACCAAGAATTACAATAGGTCTGGCTTTGATTCCGTGCGGGAAAAAAAAAAGAACAAGACTTTGATCCTAACTCAACCTCAAAAGTTAGCTAATGAGGTTAGATTGCCTAAGACTAGGGATGGCAGAATGGGTAATTTATGTGGGTATCCATTCAAATTACCCATCTTAAGTGAGTTGGGTATCCAACTCACTTAAAATGGGTAAAAAACCAGTCAAACTCATATTATCCATTTAAAAGTGGGTAGTTAAATGGGTAAAAAAAAGATTCATTTATAAAAGAAAGAAAAATGACATCAATATCTTTTTTTTGAGGTGTAGGTGATCGGGGTAGGAGGTAGGGATGGGTGGGATAAAGAAAAAAAATTAAATTTGATGTTAGATTATGGAAGTTATGGGCTAAAGACTATGGAAGGAGACAACCATCCAGTTTCTCAACCACTATGGGACACTTCATCGTTGAGTGATTTCTTGATGTCATTGAAATGTCTCTAGAAAAATTGCTCTCTTCTGAAAAAGCACTTGTGTTCCATTTGAATCCCCCTTGACATTTTCCATATTTTCTTTCTTTGGTGGAACAGAGCATTAGCAACTAGAGAACAGCTTAGCTGGTTCTCCACGGAGTAAAGGCTAACTGAAGGTTGCATAACCCGTTTGCAATAAGTTCTTCCTTGTTAAAGCATGTTGAGGGTTATTGTCTCTGAGTAATCCATCCTCGCTCTGTCTTACAACAGGGTTGAACAAGTAAGATGAACAATTGGATTTATAGTGGTTTATCCATTAATTACTGCTATGCTGACTTCTTGTTCATATAATAAGATGCTGTAAATATCTTCTCTACATCAGCATATTCAAACAACTGTTTTGGTCTTCCTGAGATTTTGGACTACCATCTTCAGTTCAATCGTAAATAATGAGAATGATGCTAGCACAGGCAGAGGAGACCATACAACCAGGAAGCAGGATTTACAGCTGAAGCTGAAGGTTGTTCAAGCTGCTTCTCAAATTAGGCACTGGAGGAGCGCACTGCCTAACTACACTGACTCGTCATCCAATTCCAATGATTCACTTCCGTGGTATGGAACTTGAACAGGATTGAGTTACACATGCCTCGTGTCAAAATTAAGTCTACTCTTCTGTCGTTGCCTGAATAATACTTCTTCATGCTGCTTTAGTCAACTGTTAATGACTTTTCAAACAACCCCATTCTCCACCATTGTTTCCCGAACTGCCCTTTCCTGATGTTTTGTCGTTGCTGCAATGTGCTTGTTCGTAATTAAGTCGTCATACTCTTTCTCTGGCCCATGTTACATGATATGATTTGAGTTGGTAGAATTTGACGAGGTATGACAAAGTATTTTGATAAAATTTGAGTTCTTGAAGTGAATTGAAATACTATTATTTTTAAGTGCTAAATATTCTGGAACAACCAAAATAAAACTGTCGTACAAATTGAGATGAAGTCTATACCTCGCAGATGACACTTATCACAAATTTTTAGACTACTCTTTTGTTCTTTGAAACTAGAGCCGTCAATATGAGCTAGGTCTATTGGGTCGGCTTGGATTAATCTGTGATTTGATAGGGTTGGGCTACGATTTTTGGAGCTCATTTAAGAAAAGGACATTTTAGCCCGACCTGAATAAGCCTGTTGATTTGTGGGGCTTGAGAAATATGGATAGGGCCAACTCGTGGGTCAAATAAAAATTAATTAAAAATAAAATAGAGTATCTTGTCAATATTTATGATAATATTTTTAAATTATAATTTAATTTAAAAAATATACTTTAAAGAAAAGAGGGCTAGCCCGACAAGCTTGTAGCCCACATATGTGTAGGTTGGGCCGATCATTTTTTGGTCCACACCAAAAATGGGCTAGCCCGGTTTGATCCGTCAAATTTCAAAGCTTGTATGAATTAGCTCGGATAGGGTGGGCTAGCTCATATTGACAGCTCTATTTGAAACATACCAAATCTGGTATTGAATAATTATTTTGCATAAAACAGTAAAGGGAAAAAATAAAAAATTAATTGGCGCTTCTGAGGTGTAAAATTAGAATCTTGATGTTTCAGAATGGGGACTACTTCCTCCATTTCAAGTTGTTTGTCTTGTTATTCATTTTAGTTTGTTTTAGAAAAAAAAAATGTGTTTCCTTTTAATTTCAACGATCCGTTGGAGCATGTTCAAGACGAAAAGATTAAAGAATATTTTAATAAATTTTTCGTATCAAAATGATAAACAAATTGAAACTGACGGAGTAGTATTCTCCACTATTAATCTATTATGTCCAAGTAAATGCAGTAACAGTTTAAGTCTTGCAGTTCATATATTTGTTTCTACTCTGCACTAAAGCTTGTATTCTGGAAGCCGTTGAAGATTAGATCCTACTGCCCTGTTTTTTTCCCTTCCCTGACTTCCAACTCCTGCAGACCCTCTGCCTTGTTAGCAGTATGTGAACACCAACTATAGCCGTATAGGGTGAGCACTTCTATTTGATCCATAATAAAGTAGTTGAAAAAATGCAGAAAGCTGCCAATGTAGAGCCCATCCGGATGTTGGACAACTTACACAGGTCA
>JAJOOO010006364.1:0-23364 GCA_029582685.1 Solanum piurae
ATATATTTGGATAAATATTAACATAGTATATCTTATGCGCACATGATAAAAGACATGCAACACTCTTTTCACTTTTAAGAAATTACATTAAGTATGAATAGATTATAGACATCTCATATTTAGATGAATAGTAAAACTGATCATACGAGATAATAAGTAATTTAAATTACTAGGTATCATAAATGTCTCAGTTGGATGATCACTCGTATGAAAATAGTTTGTAATAGATTGTTGCGTGTATGCTTTCCTCCGTTGAACAAATTTTTTTTGGCTCTGATAGCATGTAAAATAAGATTAACCGAGTGAATGTATTTATTGATAATATATTTCAATGTTATATACAAGTTGTACCAACTCTAACTAAGGAAACATATTTCTACATTTAATTACAAATATTTTGATTTATATATATAAGGAAACATATCCTCTGATTTCGCAATCACATAAGATCTTCTAATAATATTAAAAGAAATATATATAGATCCTTTTCACTTTTAGTAGTTTTACGGATAAATAAATAAATAAGATTTTCTTATTAACTTTAAATTAAATAAGTACTTCTAAAATTTATTTAAATTTTAATGAAAAGAAGAAAAAAAATCACTTTTGTAGCTTTATGGAATAAATAAAGAAATAGGATTTGCTTATTAACTTTAAATTAAATAATTACTTCTAAAAAGTAATTAACAAAAAAGTAAAATAAACACTTGATGTGATGACCATTGTTGACCCTTTTTCTCAAATTTTGGACTAGTCGATATTATCATTGATAATTAGTGTAATTCATTTTTATCATTTTTATATAAAAAAGGTCCAATCAGATCCCTAGTCTAGTTTCGCTATAGCGGATTAGATCCCACTATAACATAAAGAACGCAAAAATTATGATAATTGGGTCAAAACTAACATAAGGTATACTTTGAAGTTGTAGTAGGACCATTGGAGCCCGATTACCACTTCAAAGTATCTTTGAAACAACAAGTTAATTAATATTATTCATATTATCATTTTTATATATAAAGGCTCAATCAGATCCCCAATCTAGTTTCGCTCCCGCTATAACTATCTGGATAGATAATTTCGACACAAACGATTTGGTTTGATATTTGAAAAACCCGAATCAACCTGACAATATACACATCTATACTGATATACAAATAAATATCCACTGAATTAACATCACTAGAACCGAGTTTTAGGCCAATAGAGGCCCAAGAATAGGCTTAAGCAAATAGGGCATAATTATCATGCCGGAAAACTTGTTATGCTCTAAATTTAGAGTCGGGGCATCAACGCCATGAATGCAGGCAATAAGTCATGCAAATTGTTGTAGCTCATCTACAAAATATTTGTTTATAAAAATATCTTCCACAAATATGATATTTTCTTTGTCTCATAATAGTTGATTATCTTATTAAAATTAGTTGTCTCATAATAGTTGATTATCTTATTAAAAATAGTTGTCTCATATTAGTTATTCACCTTACTAAATCAAGAAAACATTAATTAAACTTTTCCTATAATATCCTTACAATTAATTCTTTTTGAAAATATTTACATTTGTTTGTAAAATTTCCAATTTTTTTCTAAGGGGTGAATTAGTTTACTTATATTCTTATTTATGAATTCTTAATCTACGTGTTAAAACAAATGGTCAACTAGTATGGGACAGTGGGTGTAGAAAGGTTGTGCAAATGATTTGAGGGACAATTGTTTCTTTAATTATGTTAATGAATGTATTAAATTTTAAAACTCTTGCATTACTAATGCCATGAATTTTCATGTGTTAATTAAATATAACTTAATACTCCTCAAATAGATTGTACAACTAACGAGTCCGGAGCCAAAGAGCAAAAGAATTGACCAAATACTCCAAAAGGACAACAAAAATAAGTTTGAAACCAAAAGGACAACATTTAAACGGTAGAATGTATAACACTTAAATTAGGATAGCAAAGCGCGGGGACCTATGCGCCTAACGAGGCGCAAATAGACTTGAGGCATGCTTAACAATAATCAACACAAGAAACCAAGAAATATCAATTACCAAATCAATAATCTATCTACTAGAAGAAAATGCATGATACGTTTGCAATCCGCAACACATAAAATTTGTACCTCTCACGGCTCAACTATAGTTATTTCAGACACCGAATGAGAAATAAAATAAAATAAATAAAATACCGTGTTTATTGTTATAGCTTAATCATGTTCTTGTGTACATTCCATGAATCTTGCGAACGTTAGTATGTGATAAATTATTGCAAATTAATGCGAACGTTAATGCACTCATGAAAAAAAGAGTCATCGCCATGAAAAACGCTGTCACTGTTTGTTCTACAACAAGAAAGCTGTCACTGTTTGTTCTACAACAAGAAGAGTTGTCCATGTTCTATTCCAGTTCCATGATTTATGATTTGACGATATGAAGAATATTAATTAATGAAGGTATATAACAAGGTAAATTAAAGGAGTATTTTCTACCACTTTTCTACATCCTAAAATTTTAAATGTGATATATAGTTTATTAGATTAAATTTTGTGAACCAAACGTCCAAGTTAAATTTGATTTCATCATTTAGCATTGTATTATACAAAGTATTAGTAATTACTTAATTCCAAAATTAAAATAAAACTTTCTATTTTATGAAAAAATGAGTTTTTGTTCATGATACATTAGATGTCACAAGAGAACGTGTAATGAACAAAAAAGAAAAATAAACACTTGATGCGGTGACCATTTCTTGACCCTTTTTCTCAAATTTTGGACTAGTCGAACTACACTGATAGATCATAAAAAAAGGTAGTGCCCTAATTCTAGTTGAATACTACTGTTAAATTATCTTGAAGAGTATGTAGTAGTACTTATCTTTAGTGGTTCTTCGCATTTTGCATCCTCTCTTTTGTAATTTGGAGTCTATTATTATTATTAATAATATGTAGAAAAGTAATTACACCCTTAATTCATATTTTAGCACCAACTGTATTAATGGATTGATTCACATGGGTGCACGTAAACTAGTTAATTATATTCAAATGAGTTCCAATAATATTATTACCTATGTTACAAATATATGGAGTCGAGTAATTTTTTGATCCTCCATCGATACTACAAGAGGAACACAATGAAGTAAACCTCATACAAGCTTTAAAATTCAAAGATAAAACTTGCAAGACTCTTTAAGTAAACCTCATGCAAGCTTTAAAATTCAAAGATAAAACTTGCAAGACTCTTTACCTTATATAAAAGGCCACAAAATTAACATTTAGTTCTTTATTGTTAATAGATAAACCTCCATTATTTTTATCTAATTAAAGCTGTAAAGTATACCTAAGTCCTAAAAACATTGGTCAAAGATATACAAATGGGCTTACATGATTCCATTTTGGGCCTAACACAACTCAAGGAATCATAGGCCCAAACTTTTTACAATCTAATAAAGACTTCTGATATCCACCATGACAAATGTATACCGAATCTGGACACATATACAAACAGTTATCCACCAAACTAACATTTCCATAACCAGGCTTTAGGCCCAATAAAGGCCCAGGAATTGGCCCAAATAAATAATTCCCGCCCAGCAATAACCTCTCAAACGACGCCGTATGATTCCTCGGAACCACAACTTTTACTGCAAATTCTATCGGTATCACGCCGGTGAACTTGTTATGCTCCAAATTAAGAGCCGACAGCTCCGGCATCAACGCCATAAACGCCGGCAATAAGCCATGCAAATTATTGTAACTCAGATCAATAGCTATAAGCTTACTTCGAAGCACTAAATCTTCCGGCACTTGCAAAGACGTAAAGTTATTGTAAGAAAGTGTAAGCTGCTGAAGAGATGAGTGATGAAATAGCACCGCCGAAATAATCCCGGAAAAAAAATTATGGCTCAGATCTAACACCTGTAGGAACTTCAACTCTTCGAAGTTCAACGGAAACTCGCCGTGTAAATAATTGTTGCGTATTGAGAGTTCAATCATCGAATCAGGTAAATTTGTCGTGAAGAAATTTCCGGCGATTCTGTTATTGCTTAAATCTAAGAAGATCAGATTTCTGAGCTGATTCAAATTAGGTAACTCACCGGAGATATTGTTTTGTTGAAGATCAAATCGATTCAGATTGATTAAACCATTGAAACTTTCTGGGATTGAACCGGAGAATTTGTTGTTATCGAGAAATAGTTCCTGTAAACGGGATAGAGAACCGATAGAAGAAGTAATTGGACCGGTGAACGAGTTTTTCGAAAGACTGAGCCGCCGGAGACGAGTTAGATTTGAGAATGAATTCGGGATTGAACCGGAGAGGGAGTTATAAGACATATCTAAAATCTCGAGATGAGGGAGGTTCAATGAATTAGGCAATGAACCGGAGTAACCGGCTTGGTCTAGGCTGATTTCAGTGACTCGATAAAAACCGGAGACGATGAGATCACATCGGAAACCGCAGGTGAACCGGTCGGTGAAAATATGATCACATGGGTCTATAGAGAAGTTCCATGAGTTTAAGCATGAACCGGGTTTAATGGATTTTGGGTTTATTCCATTTTTGAGATTTTGAAGTCCTTGTATATCAATAGGATGAGTTTTGCATTGTGCTAATAATACAAAGAAGATGAAAAATGAAAAAAGATGAAGAATAAACTGCACTTTCATTTTCTAGGTTTAGGTTTATGAGCTTTTGGATCTGTTCTTGTTGCAATTCACCATGAATTATTTAACCATATATAGACGATACCAACTGTAAGATTATACTGGGTATGTTGATACTAACTAGTTAAGATATATTGTAATGTACGTTTTCTTTATGTACTTTCATGTTAGAGATTTCTATGTCGATAAAAACATATAAAGAAATAGTTTTATAGAATTGAAACTATTGATATAACCGTATAAGAACAACAACATACCCAACCACTATCTTTGTGGAATTAAGAAATAGTTTTCGACAGACTCTCAACTCAAAAAGAATTTTATCGAAGCAGAATATATTACTTTAATATATACTCTACTCTATAACTATGTCGAAAGATCAAAAGAATGAATAGAATTGAAGCTTCTTTTTGGGGATCACATGTGGGTGCTGACTATTGTGTTTTCTATACAGAGTCAGACTTGCATATTTTTTTTATGATAAAGAAGATTTCTTCTTCTTTTTTAAGTCCAAATAGGATAAAGATAACATTTTTATATATTATCAACAAATAGCTTCTGCAGTAGGGTTCATAGTAAAGGTAAATTTTACAAAAACACTTGAAAAGCTATTCAAACACTCTCAAGACATGCACTTATTAGCATCTTCATTGAGAGTCATTGATAAACCTTAGTTCTATTATTTTTTGTGATAATGGTGGCCAACCTTGCTGGTACCTCGACTATACCATTGGAGGGCCTCGCAAAACAACTAAACAAGGCAAGAGCTCAGTGTTAAATTGATTTGGACACTTTGAAATAAAACACCATTTTAAGCTTAATACATGCACAACAAAAAAATTGTGCGTGATCGATCTCAAATGATGAACAATTGATCATTGTCATACAGATAAGTTAATCAATTAAAATATGTCATTTCTTTCAATTATACACATTTTCCTCAATTGGAACATGTCTAACTTTATACGATTTATTGAATCTAATTCATATAATTAAATGAGGCGTCATCTCGAAATAGTTAATTAATGTATTTACATAACAGACAATTCAGATCATGCACAAAAAAGAGTTTAAAAACTAGATTCAAAAGTGTGTGATAAAAATACTTTATCATTTTCAAATATTTAATTGAAACAAACAGTAGTTTAATTATCTAAATAAAATTTACTAATAAATTTAAATGGTTATCAGTGTGTTAAGCATTGAAAACATGGCCTTCATCAAAGTTAAAAGTTTTTCCACATATGTTCAAGTGATTTCCCTTTTGTGTTTTTCGTTTTTATCCTTATTTAGGTTCACTTTTAAAATTATATAAAAGTAGCCACAGGATATAAAAAGTAGGGTTACAAACGTAGTTAGTCCTATAAAGTATAATGTAATTAAGAAATGTATTATTACGTACAAATCAAATATTTTAAAAAAGGTTTTAGAGAGAAGTTCAAGTAGGCGTCCAACCACGTAATTTGAAGCCTAATTTTAATTTTTTAACTTGAATTTAGAGTTTTTAAAAATAATAATAATATATATAACATTCTGAATAGAATTTCAATTTCAAGACATAATTCAAAATCTTAAAATTCTCCCAAGAGTAGAATTTCTATATTTTTAAAATTTTAAAATTTTGTGACACCTAAGAAATGGGAGACACTTTAAAACTTAATAAATACACAACTTCTTAAGCTTGCGAACAAATTTTATACTGGTTCGATTTTGAACCGTGGCTATCGCTTTAGTTAATACTTTACATACTATCTTCATATTAAAGGTAAGACTCAAACCCCAGATGCTCCTAATTAAAAAACTATACTATGATCGTTCGATATAATAGAGTAAGAAATGAATAATTTAAATTTTGGCACCGCATTAATCTATGATAAAACTAAAAGATTCATGAAAAACATAAAATAAAAATAAAAATGGACATAAAGTAGACAGCGTATCATGATAAACTCACAAACATGAAGAAAAAAAGATAATTACAATGGATTGATATCACTTAATATAAAATTCATTTCACGAAACTAATGAAATTAAAACATTTTCATACTCGATCTCTATAAGAAAGTAACATTACATAAAATAACTAAAAACCATAGAGTTTTTAGGAATTCAGTTTCTACTTTATATCTCTTCGTAAATTCCTATTAACATCCTCTAGCTTCCTCAACTGCTCTTGCATACTAAATAGGCATCGAAGTTATGGATTTCGACCTGGCCTCGAAGGCAATTATGGTGTTTTGCAAAACCCTTGAACTGCAATGTCAATTCAATATGACCCCACGTCATATTGAATTGGCATTGGAGCTCGAGGGATCAGTAAAATACTATAATTTCCTCTAGGACCATGTCGAAATCCCATAGCATTTCCCTCTATTTATCAACACCTCTTCCAGGACTAGGGCACGACTCACGAGAAACATTGGTGTTATCAATGCAAAAGAAAAACGTTGTCATTTTGAGGAACCTCTAGGACCTCAGTGTTTAGAGTGCAACAAATAACTTCATCACGCATTTTAGGATTAGCAGGATCAACATACTTGTCACTCAACTCTCTGGAACAAGCACCATCAGGAACATAAACCTCTTGATCTGGGGCTTTTGGAATTTCAAATGCATCCTTATTCTTATCAGTCATGTCACTCTCCTGATAAGGAGTATCCAACAAGAATGAGCTCACATCAAACGTCTCATCATTTTCATCAAGTCCTATAAAAGGCAATGATAACTCATCATCAGTACAACGTGAGATTTGATCTCTCATGTTGGATGATGAGTTGATAGTAGTCGATATATTATATCCTGATGTATCCATTTTATCCGCCCCATCGCGGACAGGAGGGACTAATGTATCAGCCTCATCGCGAACAAGAGGGACAAATGTGTCAGCCCCATCGCGAACAAGAGGGACTAATGTGTCAGCCCCATTACAAACAAGAGGGGCTAATGTATTAGCCCCATCGCGAACAAGAGGGACTGATGTGTCAGCCCCATCGCGAACAAGAGGGACTAATGTATCAATCCCATCGCGAACAAGAGGGACTAATGTATTTTGCATGCGTATTTCTTTCTCATCGAGGCTACATAGGAGAGTTCGCCAACGAGCTTGCAATTCTTGATCATTAAATCTCCGTAAAAGTAATTCCAAAGAAGCACCAGTCTAGAAAAGAATTAAATTAATATGTCAACAAATTAAATTAATGAAACGTTCATAAAAATTATCTACAGAGTCAACATTTTATAATCATTCAATCTTTAATTCTACCAAATAAATAACATTTTAGGAGAAATCAGACAAAAGTATACTCAGATATTGACAAACAATAAAGGAAAAAATAATAATAGTTCCTCTTCTAATAAATTAGAATAAATTGAGTATGGAAAATTTTAATTTAATTAATTTCTCATAATTTCACAATAAATACTACAAATACTACAAACAAATAAGACATAATAAGCAAGAAAAATTAACTAGACAATTAAATTAGATTGAAGGAAATTTCATATTTGAATCCAATTTCATTTCTACTTACCCCAAAATACATAAATTAAATTCCATACGCATTATCTCACTTTTTTTTTTCTAAAAAAAAGATCTCATTCACTAACCTACACAGAAAATCACCAAACAAAAAAAGATCTTGCCCTTTGGTCCTTCAAATAGACGAAGACAACAATTACATATCAAGTGTAATCAGACAATCGAGGGTAAAATATATTCAACGGTTACTTCTATCTTAATAAGGACAAAAATATTATTTCTGATAAATTTGAGATAAAAAAAAAAGTTTTCCACGCAGAATTACAAGAACAACCAATTAACAAGATACAAAACAAATGAATCAACATCCTTCAAATGAAATTCACAAAATCAAATTCGGAATGAAAAAAAAACACTAAAAAGCATATATTCGTAGAATAAAAAATCAAAACAAGGATTATTTTTTTTGTTACCATAACAGCGTTGATAAGCAAAAGGTCATCTTGAGGGGTCCATGAAGAACTTGGTGAAAGCGATCCCATTTTTTTTTATTGGAATGAAGTGAAGAAAAATATTTGATATTTGTTTAATTAACAAGCATGTGTATTTATAATAGCTTGGAGAAACAGTGCAATTAAAGTATTTCTATATTAGATAATATTCTCATTAAATTTTGTAAATATTGTTTTGACCGCGAGAAATAGAAGTCAATTTAAATTTAATTCTAAAATATCTGATAGAAATATTTTCTTGTGTATATTTAAGAGCTTATTGAAATAAATTATAATTTGAAGGTCAAAATAAAATTTAAAGTTTTTCTACATATGCTCAAGTGATCATTTCCCTTTTTGGTTTATCATAATCATGTATGATTTTTATTCTTATTTAGGCTCAATTTTAAAATTAAACCAAAGGATATAAATAGTAGAGTTATAAATGTAGTTACTAATATAATCTAATTAAGAAATGTATTATTATGAAACAAATAAAACATTTGATAAAAAGATTTAGAGAGAAGTTTAATTTGAAATGAGTGTTTGTTTATAAAATTTGGACAAAATTTTAATTTCAAATTGTGATTTGTATTTCAATTTTTTCAAAAAGTAGGATTTTAATTTCAAGTTTGTAATTTTATTTATTTTTAAATATAAAATTAAATATATGATTTAGGCCTAAGATTTTTTACGGGTGGGATGATTTTTTTAAGGCAATCCTCTCCTTATAAGATAGATTTTGGGGTTGTGTTAGGCTAAGATCCATTTCTTTATAAAGATACCCCACACACATGCCGTATCACATGTAACTCAGTTACCAGCAGTGGAACCGCATTAGTCAAAGATAGAACTAAAAATTCGTTAAAAGAACATATATATTGGACATAAAGTAGATATCATATCATGAAAAAACCTACCAATATGTATTAAAAAGAACATAATTTCAACTAATTAATATCACTTATATAAAATTCATTTCACGAAATTAAGAAATTATAACATTTCCATACTCACGTGATTTTTATAAGAAAGTAAACATTATATATAAAAAGATACATAACATGACTTCCACACCAAAAATCATAGTGTTTTAGGATAAAAATACATTATAGAACTGTGACAATAATTAAATAACGTTCTAGCAAATAAGAATTATATAGCGAAAAACTTCCAACTGCAAAAATCTCTCTCATTCTTTAATATCAGTAACAATAATAAAATAAAGAGAAAAAAGATCCATTTTTAATCAATAAATTAAAAAGTCGAGAGATTCTTGTCAAAAATCTAGAATTCCCTAGGTCAATACAATTCAACATGTTGAATATACCGGTCAAAAATTATTTTTTATAGATCTATACAAAATCTTGAACATTTTAAGCAAATAATAGCTAAAAAGTTAAAAATTAAGATAGACGTAAGAAAAATGATCTGTGCCCATAAGTAAAGTCATTTCTTTCATTAATATTTTAATGAAAATAGAATAACTCTCGTCATACCAAACATTAAAAATTAAAATAACTTCTCATCTAAAACATAACTAGGTTAATGATGAGAATATTTTATTTAATAAGGCTAGTGAACATAGGACTATTTCCCTTAAAAAAAAAAAGTTAATGCAAATGATAACCATTTGTTGCAATTGAATTTTCTAAAGGGACTTCCTGCGATGTTGTTCCTTGGCCTTCTTAGCATTCTTCTTATGTGCAGAAGATGTTGAAGACCTTCAATTTATAATTCTACCAAATAAATAACATTTTAGATTAAACTAGAGTTAGGTATACTTAATAAAGGGAAAAAATAAATATTCCTCAGAAATCACAAAAAATAATTTCTAAATGGAAATAATAAATAATCATGAGAAGAAAAGTGCACCTCTTCAAAGATGCAAATCACAAAAAACTCAGTTCAACGTAAAACCCTTCCCAAATAAAATAAAAACTAAAAAGCATACATTTGTTAATGAATAAAACATGAAAACAAGAAAAAAAAGAAAACCACCAAAAAAAGTATATATATTTTTTGGTACCATAGCAGCGTTGAAGAAATGACTTTTTCTTCAGAGTAAGAGAGGGGAAATATTTATATTTGTGAGTGAAAATAAACTTAACAAAAGTTCTTATTTATACTAGTTTGGAGAGACCAACACATTTAAAGTATTTTTTTGGATAATATTCGTAATCCGATTAAGAAGTTAATTTTTGGGAATTGGTATTTTGTAATTTTGCTTGCGCATCTAGAAATAGAATTTTTTTTTAATTTCTAAAAAAAAAACTCCGACTTTGACTTTGACCGTAAAAAACTCCAAATAGGTGCACATAATTTAGATTAGAAGGAGTGAAAGTCACTTGACTACAAGAAAAGAGGTCTAAATTAGAATTCAACATTCCTTTCTCCAAACTATACAAAAAGAGATTGAATCAGATCGATTTTTGAATTTATACATAGACAACAATTTAAATTTGTGAGTAAAGACACTCAAAATTGTAATTTATTCCAATTATGTACTTGAATTCATGATAAAATATTTTTTAAAACTATATAAAACAATTGTTAGTAACTTATTTAAATTTTTGCCAATACTAAACACTATCCACTTACCATGAGCAAGAAAATAAAGCTCCCTTGCTCTAATATTGTCGATAAAACATAAATTGCCATTAACTTATTCAAATTTTTACTAATACTTAACAATATTGTGACTGAAATTTGATAGTACCTATAGAATAAAGATTCATAGAAACATACGTATTGAACATAAAGTAGACATCGTATCATGACAACATGAAGAAAAGAAAAATAATTTATTTTACGAAACTAAGAAATTAAAACATTTTCATACTTTCATGTGTCTACCATGCAATATGCTTTAGTAATAAAACTTAATTTATGCCCATAAGTAGAGTCATTGATTTTCCATTAATATTTCATGAACTTTCATCATACCAAATACAAAAAATTAAATGACAAATCTCATCTAAAACATTTTCTAGGAAAATGATGATAATAGTTATTTAATAAGGCTATTGAACATGGGACTATTTCCATTACAAGAAAAGTAAATTCAAATCAAGTAATAAAAGTAAAATACAATTCATCTACGAGAATAATCAACATTTTGCTCCATGAAATGTATTTGTTGCACTTGAATTTCCTAACGGGACTTCTTGCAATGTTGTTTCTTGGCCTTCTTTGCATTCTTTTGATTTGCAGATGATGTTGACGACCTTTTAATAGGAGGAAATATAATATGATCGTTGTTCGGAATCTCTAGGGCTTCCGTGCTTATAACGCAACAAATAACTCCATCGCGCATCGTAGGATCACCTATCACTTTAGGACGGACACTTTCGAAAATGGGAAGCTTTTGATCTTGAACTTTTTGAACTTCATCAGAGGTGCCCTAAACATCCAACATGCCAAAAAAATCAATTAAAAAAGTTCTAGGGAACTACAAATTATGTATATTTATCATTCTTTAATTAAATTATACCAAACAAACCACATTTTTTAGATCAAATTAGAGTTAGGTACACTCATATATAGAAAAACAAGCAATAAAGGAAAAAAAAGAATAATTATTCCTTTTCTAATAAAATTCACAAAAATCAATTTCTGAATGAAAAAAATAAATAATCAAACATGTGCACCTTTTCAAATAAGCAAAACACAAAAAAACGTAATTCAACGTGAAATCATACATTTTAAAGAATTAAACATCAAAACAACTAAAAAGAAAATAAAAAAAAACAATAAAAAAAGAATATATTTTTTTGTGGTACCATAGCAGCGTTGAAGAAATGACTTTTTCTTGAGAGTGAGAGAGGGGAAATATTTTATATTTGTGAGTGAAAATAAGCTTAACAAAAGTTCTTATTTATACTAGTTTGGAGAGATCAACACATTTAAAGTATTTCCTTAGAAGTTAATTTTTGTAAATTTGGGATTTTGTAAATTAGAGTGGACAGCTAGAAATAGAAAAAAAATTAAAAAAACTTTGACTTTGACTTTGACAGTAAAAAGCTCCAAATAGGCGCACATCGTTTAGATTAGAAGGAGGAAAAGTCACTTGACAACAAAAAAAGAGTCTAAATTAAAATTCAACCATCCTTTCTTCAAACGGTACTAAAAGAGATAGAATCAGGCCCATTTTTTTAACTTCATACATAGACAATCATTTAAACTTGTGAGTAAAGATACTCAAATTATAATTTATTCCAATTAAGCACTTGAACTCATGATACAACATGCTTAAAAAATATATAAAATAATTGTTAGCAACTTATTTAAATTTTTATCAATACTAAAGAATATCCACTTTCCATGAGCAAAAAAATGAAGCTCCCTTACTCTAATATTGTTGATAATACTAAACAATATTGTGACTGAAATTTGGTAGTACCTATATGAACATAAACTACTACAAATAGTGACTTATTTAAACATTTTCCAACTATATTAAGCAATATTTTAAGTTTTAATTAAGCTTCCAATAACAAAAAAAAAATATCTATCTACTTAGATTTTCACTGCTTGATCATTTCAAAAATATATAAGATGCAAGTGGTGAAACTTTGAAAGGGAGCCTTGAACAACAGCAGCCCAAAAAAAACATTTATTACTTTTATGTTGGCTATATAAATTTTTATTGTTTATGTTGCATGTAATTAAATTCATATTCATTTGCTATTATCTAAGATAATTTTTTTAAAAAGGTGCAAAAATCTCTTACATTTTCTACAAGAATATATAAATATATAATTCGAACTAAGCTGGAAGGTTAGATACGAATTCGATCGAATTAAGTCAATAACTTTAGTGAATACTATGATCTTATGATACATCATACATGTGGAATAATAATAATAATTTTTGGGATAGAATTTAGGATTAATTTCGTTTTATACAAAATTTTGAACAAACATACCAACATGAAGGGGAAAAAAACATAATTTCAAGTAATAAATATTGGTGATATAAAATTCATTTTACGAAACTAAGAAATTAAAACATTTCCATACTTTCACATGATCTTTATATATAAGAAAGTACTAAAACATTACATTAAACATTAAAAGATACATAACACTTCAATCCAAAAACAATAGAGTTTGACAACCTTATAGTTTTTTTTAGGTTTTAACACACTGAATTAAGCAAAAGTAAGAGAATAGTCTAAAGAGTCAGTACTCTCATGCATGTCTAGTGAAGAAACATAGCATGTGATTATTTAGAAAACATCAATATACTAAAAATAGGGGAAAATATGATAATATTACTATAAGGTGATCGAATTAATTACTATTCAACCTAGAGCAAAAGTAGTAATATCAGAGCCGCCTCCACTGTGAAGATGATGATGATGATTGTTGTTTGGCTGAAGGCGTAAGGCTAATATATGAGGCACCCCAGTTGGGAATCCAAGCACGGAATTGTAGTCTCCTTCTTGCTCAACTAATCCACCATATGGATCCTCTTGTCTTGCATCCTGCACCATTCAAAATCAATCATCATGTATTGTTGGGGTGGAGAAAGAGGGAAGGAAAGGGGATTCAGATGAATATTTTTGTCGATTAATCACATTGTATATATAAGGATGTTGAATTTTTCCTTTGTGAATATCCTTCATTTGGCACACAATATATATATGGGTTGAGGATATATAGTTGATCACCATGTATTGAATTTCTTTTAAACTCAAAAGCACCACAATCTTAAGATTGGAAATGACAGTGTTTACCATTTGTAAAACTCTAGTAATGTTATTTCAAAATTCACTAAACAAGTATAAATACTAGATTTTGCACCAAGTACATCAAATGTGTTGCGGTAGAATTTCAAATTCCAAATTACTAAAAGGCCCATATGAAGGCCTTTTAGTGGTTGTGTGGAAAGATCACAAAAATATAGGGGATGACTATTCTCAACATAAACATGATTTTCATCCTTCTTCCGCAAAGAAACACCTACTTTTATCTTGGTCGAAATTTTAAAAATGTTGGCAGGTGTGTATCGAATTCTCCCCAAATAATATACTTTTTGAGGATCTGACACGGATGTGATAGCATTTTGAAGAACCCAATCAACGTACTAGGTTTATCTAGATGTAGAGAACAATGTAAATCATAGATAAATGCTCATCTAACTACTACTCCTATCAAGCAATATGGCAAAAATGGGGTTGTGGATGATTGGAAAAACAAACTTAATTTCTATGCAATGCAAACAAAATATTAACAAGTTTTAAGCACTTACAAATTCAAGCAGGAGATTTCTATTTATTTCTTCCACATTCCTAACCTGCAATCAACCAAAATATGAATTCGTCTTCTTTTTTTTTTGTGTGTGGACTGTGGAGTGGGAACACAGGCGGAGCTAGGTGATATATATATATATATATGTCCTAAAATTTAGAACTCCAAACTCCTAATCCTAGCTCCGCCTTTGAGTAGGAAGGGGAATAAAAAAGCTCAATAGAAGATGACAACCAATATTGTTACCTTCTTCTTGTATGTTTCAATCTGATTGCCAATCACCTTATACTGTTCTTTCACAAAAATAAAATAAAGTTAGGCATTGCTTACATAAAGAAAATGACCAACTTTGTGGAAGGCAAGCAAATAAAAATGAAAAGGTAGTTAAGGATATTACTACTCACATTGGATTACTCTTTTCTATTTAATTATTTTTTGGGTAAAAGAGGTAATTATATTAATAACTAATATGCATCATAACAAAATACTCATGAATCGACATGATGAACCAATAGTAATAAGTAATATGCATCACAACGAGTGAAGAAGAATCCGATCTTTAGATCTACACCTGTTCAATTGGCCTTTAATGTATTGGCTCAAGTTCTTGAATGATAGGTGTCTACTTATGAGAAGCTGAGTTTCTTAGGACTTGTGAAGTAAAAGTCCAAGATAGAAAGAAAAAATTGTCATTATATATGTACTATTTTTATTCTAAAATTATTATTACGTTTTGCCTTTCAAAAGTTTCAAGCTAACTGAATTTAGATTAAATTTAGTATATCTTAAAATGTCAAACAAATTTTGTTAGTTTGACTCTCGAAAAAGGTTCTATCAATGTATTTTGGGAGGATACATACCAACTGCAAGCTACTTATCAAGTGAAATTGAAGGGAAAATGTGTTATTTATTAAAGCTCATCTAAACTCATATTGTATCTCTTTACTTTCTTTTTTTAGTTGATCTAGATCAAGATTCAAGTAAACTCTGATTTTGTGAGCTTGGTCGCATCATCATTCTCATGTTCGTATAAATGAAAAGGATTGTCGAGGGTCAATCGAAGATAAAACCTCTTTACCCATAAAGAGAAGAATAAAACTGCAAAACATATTACCTTTTCATATCTCACTTGACAACAATAAAGTGATTCGATTACGATTATTTTAATTTTAGAAATTTTAGTTTAATAATTGGAATTAACCTTTCTTTCACGAATAAGCTTCAGAGAATTGTCCACATTTTCCATGAGCTCTTCCAGCTGTTCATAGTTCAGATCATTTAGGCTTTCTCCCATCCTCTGCCTGTCCATTAATTATAATATCAATAAATAACAAAATAAAATAAAATAAAAAGATTATTTTTTTTAGATTTTTAATCAATAAATTAAAAAGTCATAGATTCTTGTTAAAGATCTAGATATCTAACCTGATCTCTTTTCGTAGATTCCTATTAACATCCTTTAACTTCCTCAGCTGCTCTTGCATTTTCTGCACATATTTAACAAATAATAAAACTAAAAATACCTCAAAAAATTATAAATAAAACAATCTTTCTAATAATTAAACTTTTAAATGAAATCTACCTACAGTTCAACATGATATCAAAAAGTGATTTAGATAATCAATTGAACACTCGAAAATTATATAGAAAATAATATAATATGTCGGTTAAAAATTATTTTTCACAGATCTATATAAAATCTTCAACACTTTTAACAAAGTTCCAAACTTCGCTATTGTATCAAAACATGGGGATCGATCGAGATCTTGGGTAATTCATATCTCATCACCATCCATTATTTCAAGAATCTTTACATCTTTAGCCCAAAATCAAGTGGATAAAAGTATGATCTATTTAAAACAAAATAAACTTCTTAGATGAGATGAATTTGTTACACAATTTAACAAAAAAAGGGGAAAGTTAAAGATCTTAGAAGGGAGAAATCAAAGAAATTAAAACCTCATAGTGAGTAGTCCAAATATCAACTCCAATAGTCTTTTGGTACAGATCGAACAATTGCTTGGTCCTAACAACACATAAACAACATCAAAATAATCATCCTAAACACAAAATTTCAAAAAATAAATAATAATAATAAAATAAAGTTGTTTTCTTACGTGATAGAGGGACTTATAAATTCATGAAGTTTTCCAGTACTAGAAATCATGACAATTGAAACTTTAGCATCACAAAGAACAGTAAGTTCATTAGCCTTCTTGAATAGCCCATTTCTTCTCTTTGAATAAGTCACTTGCCTATTTGTTTGGTTTTCTATTTTCTTGATCTGGATCTTACCACGAGCCATAACTCTTTTTTTTTTTTGAGATCTTGAATACTCAAACCCTAAAAGGTCAAGTTAACTTTTTATTGTGCAATTTTTTATTTTTTATTTTGATTTGTGATAAGATATTGGAGGAGGAGAAGAGTCTTAGAAAGACGGAATTACTAAAAATGGAAAGGTATGCCAAAACAATGAAAGGTGATTGCAGAATTTGATAAAAGTAATTTAAGAATCAATCAATTGTCACTTGTTGTAGTTGTCCCTACCATCACAACGTCTCAGTTATCAGTCACTTGTCACCCACCAGCATTTATATTTAACGAGTTAAAATGTGTGATCATCTTATTTTTAAAATTTAAGATATGTTAAGATGGATTATATATTATACGTCTCCTTGTATATGGATTTGGTTCTTTTATTTCTTATGGGCTAATTAAGCATATGCAAATTCTTTTTATACACTGGATGACGTCGAGATCATGAGATGTGGATTTTAAATATTTTAATATCATATTAAAGTGTGTAATTGACCGCGTTGAAGCAATGTAATTGTTGAAAAATATATATGTTGAAAATGGTTAGAGTAGAAATAATCGTTGATGCTCAATGTAGTTGGATTTGACTTGAGACATTTTTTCTAATCTTTTTGATCAATCAATTCCTTAGTCTGTTTTTGTTTTCCTATTTATTGGTTTGTAGGGCCATAATCATGTACTTTACCAACGTATTTAATGAATTATCCCGTGAATCACAAAGGGACAATGAATATTATGAAAAGGTTTTGATGGCCTATAATATACGAGTTAGCCCTCCCAAGCGGTAGATAAAATATCTAGATAATTAGGTCACCTAAAAGATAATTATAAATCATGTTATATGAACATGTGATAAATATAGAAATGGCCTATAGAAATTAAGTTAAAACACATGGATAGTAGTTAGTACCCATTCCATAATTGACTGATGTGAAATTTCTTCAATACTCACTCATGTATCAACACAACAAACTCAATGTAGTCTCAAAAGCAGATTTTGGACACTAGGAAGGAAATTTACGCAAATCTAGCATTTACCTTGAGGAGGTATGTCTAGGATTGGACATTGTGAAGAATAGACGTTAGATCTAATTTAATCTCAAATGCTAGTTGAAGAGGTGAAGATTGTTCAAGTCATATGAAAGAGACTACACATTTCTTAAAGGACGGATCGATGTGGGACTCTTTCGCATTGGGTCCTTTTTTACCTAAAGAAGGGAACTAACTTCTTGCAATTACACTAACTAGACTAAAGTATTTTTTTCACCAATTTTTGCAAATGAAAGATTTCTTCAACAAATATTGCTTAAGATTCCGTATAGCTAGTATATATTATTACATGAAGGAAATGCAAATAAAGGACCATTGTGTTAAACAAGTGATTACGGTCTCTTCTTTTATGTCTTAAGTTGTACCAACAGATATGACATATACTCTAAATTTAGGGCACTAGCTACCCTAAAACTACTTTTGATTTATGCGAATATTATTTGATGCTTTCATCTATTTTGTGATCCTCAAAGTTTCAATTCAACGTATATAACAATAACATATTAAATATAATCTTAAATGAAGTTTGGAGAGGCCTGATGGGTGTGGTGTGTAGCGAACTTTTTTGTTAGCTAATTTACTTTCTTATAACCCTCCTTTTGAAAGGATAAAAGTTTTATCCTTTGTGTTGTATGTTGAGGTAAGGTCAAAACCCCTCATGTACTTATTCTCATGATCTATAATACTCGTACTAACTAGGGGAATTTTTTTTATAGATAGGGCAAACCGTTGTGCATGTGTTGTATAAAAAGGGATACAACAGCGGAGTTACAATATTAGGTACAAGTTCAGATCAAACGAATCCAATGACTTTTGCTTAATTAGACCTTTCAATTGGTAATTCAATAAACAAAACGAGCTACAATAAATTCAATAGTCAACTTAAACGATATTATAGGTACAAGTTTGATTAGACAAATTCAATAGCTTTTCCTTAGACTTTTAAATTGGTAATTCAGTAATTAAAACAATTAGGACGTAGCCTAAGCGACCTCGAACTAATACTAAATATAGACATTCAGAAAACTAATCCTAGAATAGAATTATTCGAATGACAAACAAATTACTAAATACATATATAGACATTTCATAAAACTAACCAGAATATAAGTAGTTTGGCAAAATGTCAGGACTATGAATACATTGCAATAACGAGTATATATCTAAATGGGACAAACAAAGAACCAATGGTTTAACATTAAACCCTAAAAAGTGATACTAAACTAAAGCCTAGGAAGAAAAAAAGGATACTAAAAACCTACAACTTTGTGATAACTTGCACGGCTATATGACAAGGAATATTGAAATATTAACGTTGTTCATCCTCGTTAGTCCTTTCATGTATGGGTCATTCGCACAAATATCGATGGTCTTTAATTTTTATCTTTAAATTTGATGGTATTTTATTTATCTTTTCATATATTAAGCAACAAATAATAAGTAGCTAAAGATTTCTTTGATGTCGAAATAACAAATAATTTTTGCTTTCTATGAGTTTATGTTTTCGTACCATACTTACTATAGTTTATAAACATAAGTTATGTTGCTTAATTTCTATACATAGCTTATGTTGATCAAGGCATAATTCATTCGGTTCAAAACCCACATTAGTCTTACAAAATTAATGTCGAGCGAGGCAAAAGAACAAATTATATGGTAAGAGGCATAATTTGATCTACAAAATTTGAGACAAAAGTTCTCTTAACTGATATAAGCGAATTAGATTTTACACGACTTATGACATACTACTTAATTTCTACCAAATTTATGTCAAACAAAAGTTCTCCAAACTTATGCCGAGCGAAATTACGTCATTATCTCCGTAATTTTTTTGCCAAATGAGCAGCAGGTTTCTGACTTTCGCGGCGGTTTGCTGTAAAATAACCATTTCTATTTAAGTTTATTATTTTAAATATTTTGCTGATATTATTGTGGGCTAGAGGCGATTCGGTGGTCTTGCTCACTTAATACAAGCTGGACCAGAAAAGCCCATCATTAATTGAGCCCATCTATAGAAAGCCACCCCAACTTGCTAGGCACATTTTTGCTTCTTATCATTAAGAAAATGAAAATAAAAATATTTTAATAAAATTTTCAATGGGTTCATTTTCTCAAAAAGTTTTTCCATTTATATAACTTATATCACTTAATTATTTTTTTCTTATGTTAAAAATGCTCTATACAATAACTTTTTTTTAAAGGGTTACGTACATATATATATCATTATACAATCATACTCTATTCACGTTGTCGTGCTTATTAATTAACTGCTAATACTAATTTAATTATGAGATCTAGTTTGTTCTAAGTCAGAATTTAAAATCCTATTTAGATACCTCGATTGAATTGATTTTTTGAGAGAATTTGATATTAAATATTCATGATCAGTTGGTTAGTCAACAATATGAGAAATTGACAACTTGGCAGCTATAAATGTCTTATAGAATACTCCTACTAAGATTTAAGTGGAATTGAGAATATATATCAAGACACCTTAAATAATTAATGAACGTATTAAATTTTACGGACAAATCAAAATAAGGAATTAAAGTCGAAAGTAATAGTGGTAATTATTATCAACTAAATAATTTAAAGCTTATGTCCAAACCACCCTAACCTACTAATCTCTCTTAATTAACATATAAGATATTAACGATGGGAGAAACTTCGCCTGTCATTGTCATATAATTAAAGTTTTTATATTTGCCAATATTTGATAAATGTGTACTACGTATAGTATAGTTCATCAAACTCAAGCATCTAATTAGCTGGCTATATATAACGAAAATGATTTGTCATTTATATATAGACAGAAAGTTGGTCACTTAAACATGGACATATTTCAAACGTCATCATACACATATATGTGACAAAGAATATGAGAAAACCCCAAAATAAAAAATATATAAAAAGTTCTACTTTATTAAATTCAGTAGTATAAATTAAGTAATACATAGAACCCAAATAATATTTGAATACAAGTCTAACTCAACTACTAAAGACTAGTTATGGCAAGTAGACATATATTAATTAATACTTTAGGAACGATAATGACTTGTAGCTACCATACCTTAAGCTCTTAATTAATTACAATTACAATAATTAATTAATACATAAGGCAGACTCATGAGAGAGGTAGACTCTTGTTAGGCATGCGCTAGCTGGAGACCACTAAACCCAATCATAGTCAATAGCAAACAGGAAAAACGCGTATTTAATATTCTGAATGCGTCTCTGATAAACAAGTATGCTTGAGGGAAGGATCATCATCACGTAAGAGGATTTTCGAGTAAAGAGCAGTGGAGAGCAATAGAGCAATGATGACTAAAACTGAGAGAGATGATAGAGTTAACATTATGGTGTGTGGAACTTTTCCTTTAACCTCTTTTGCATATCTTGTAGATGCCAATGCTAATAGTGTTACTGGATATGAATATGCCCACCATGCCACGTTAAATTTTCTCATTGATTTCTTGAAAAGACTTGGCCTGCATATCTAAAAAGTTCAAAAAAAAAAAAACTATAATAAATCACTATCGTTCAAAAGCAAATTTAAAATTTAAATTTTACAAATTCAAAATTTCAAAACATCAACATTATACCAATAACTTAGTTCATAATATAAGATATCTTGAATTTTCTAACACACATATATATAAGAATACAAGATTTGAGACAGATTATTGAATTTGACTGAACCCTAATGCTACCATCTACATTTGGCTCGATTCGTCTTGGTCTTCATCACACCTAAAAGTCTCCCAAAAGAATAGTCGGCAAATATATTATGTATATACACAAAATAAATTTGTTCGTGATATAATTTTACTAATATTTTTGACCAAACCATCTACCTAAAAAGATTTGATCAATTTTATTTTTTATGGGATTGTGATCTAGTAGACTGACAAATGAGAATCGTCTTGATCACGGCATGTACGGCTCGTACAAGAAACATGTATAGTTTAAATAGCAAGCCAATATTTAATGACGTTAATAATTTTTAATATACAAAAAGACAAAAACAATGAAATTTAGAAACATAAATAACAAGTTGATCCTAAAAGAAAACAACATTATAATTATATTCCTAATACAACACATACGTAGACTTGAAGACAAAGTTGTTGTAAAGTCAATTCATCTAATTGCACATGCAAATGAAGTGGAAAATTCCAACTTAGGATTGAAAAACAATAATAATAATAATAATAATAATAATAATAATAATAATAATAATAATAATAATAATAATAAGCTTTTTGATATATATTCACCAAACTTTTGCAAGTTGAAGACTCCTTTAGTCTTGGATTCAACTCATATATCGTATAAAGAATTTTATATTATCAATATGTAATATAACTTGTTATAGCAGATTGTCTATTTTATAGTTAATTAAAAGTTATATCGAATAACATGTTTTGGAGAATTTTCTAGAAAAATAAATATTTTTTTAAATGTAACGACAACATTACCAGTGATGTAAAGAGGAACAATGAGAGAAAGAAGAACATCTTCGAAGTAGTATCGAAGGTTCCAGTAATCGACGCCCAAGCCAAGCTAGCCATACTCGGAGCAGCCGAGAACAAGAAGAAAACGGGCCGTAACATAGCCGGTAGCCGGTCACTTCCCGATAGCCGCTGATACAACGTAACAAAAAGGACCAAATAATGAACCATGCCTAATGAAAACAAGCAAACCGAAACCTCTTGCCAGCCCATTTTAGCCGCGGCTCGAGCCCCAACTAAGTTCCCAATGACTGATAAATGGCTCGTTGGGTTAGCCACGGCTGTTAAGAACCTTTTCCCTTTAGTGAACCATTGTCCATAAATTTTCACATCCAAAATTATAACCGGGACTGCAAAAACCCACCAAAGAGCTTTGTAACCAACGTATTTCGGAGCTATAATAAAAGGGTATGATTCGAGTAAAATGAGCCAAGAAATCCAAGGGGCAAAAAGGTAATTTACACCAACATGATGTAGAAACTCCCCTTTGACTAAATTAAATCGAAAGATGCATTTCAAGAGGTAGAGTACTGAAAGTAGAACCAGAATCAATAAAGCAAATGACCATAAGAAAATTAAAATGGGACGATAGATTATTTGAGGGACAC
>JAJOOO010006365.1:0-18698 GCA_029582685.1 Solanum piurae
AATATATAACTTATTGACGTAATGAATGCTTGAAACTATACAAATATATTTTTTGAAAATTGAGACAAAAATACCTAATAAAAATAGTTTATCATATGTTCGTGTGTTTGATCAGAACAAACCTTAATTAGTTACGTTGAACTTTCGAAATGAAATATACGTACAAATTTGAGAGTCCCTCAATATATTTTGTTATTTTAATTGGGTAAGTTAAATATTGTAAAAATTCTTTGCACCAAATTATATAAGGTAGATTCTAATTAATTTGTTCAGTAGTTATATATTTAAAATAGGGTAAGTTAGGATGCTCAAAATTTGAGGGGGTGAGAGGAAATGGAGGGCAAAGGAACCTTATCCTTTGACATAAATAAATCTGGGTCCATTAATTTGTGGACCGTTCCTCGAGCTGTCTTCATCACGTAAGGCCCTCCATTTTGGACATGGAAAAAAAATATTAATTTTGTGTGTGTATATATATACACACAGATAACATAAATGTTCCATCATATAAAAAAATAATGTAGTGCTCTTGAGAGATCTACTAAAAATCAAGTAGCTATATCATGAGGCGTATTCAAGATTTAAAATAAAGTATCATGAAATGGCCTTGCATGTTGGTTCAGGAAGAAAGAGTTGCAGCCAAGGATGACTTGCCGACTTTTGTATTACTCTTCATATATATGAAAACTTGGAAGAGAAAGTTGGCAAGTTTGTCCTTGGCTACATCTTTCTTTCTGCCCCTCAAGCCAGGTCTTTCCTGTACATCATAATTCATATAACATGATTATTTCTTCTACAAAACCATGGTAATGCCTTACCACTTTTCTCTAATTATTGCTATATACACTTTTAATTAGTACATGTATGAATCTATCTACAAATTAAAAATGCATGCTATACCCCTCATCTTATACATCTTTTAACCCATGTATGTTTTGCTTAACTACCATTTTTTCCCTTCAAAAGATACACACACTGATAAGGGGTTTCATAAAACATAATATCACAAAACTATTAAGTTCGATAGCCATGTGTGCTAAAGAGTGAGCGATTATATATATATTTTCCTCCCCCCTAGCCGCATGGGCGGAGCTTGGGAACTAGTTACCTCAAGGTTTGTTAAAAAAATACACTATATATATAAGGTCAATATTATTTCTTCGTCCTAATTTATGTGGCACCTTTTGGATTTCGAAATTCAAACAAATCTATCTTTGATTGTGAATTTTTCATATAGTATATTTTACTTGGCACGGAGTTTAAGAAAGAAATGAAGACTTTTAAAACTTGTGGTCCAAAATGAATGATAGAAATTTGTGTGGCTGTAAATTATTTCATTAAGGGTAAAATATACATTTTACAGTCAAATTGTTACTTAATATAGAAATGTGTCATTCTTTTTGGGACTTACTAAAAAGGAAAGTAAGTCACATAAACTGGGACATAGGGAGTAGTACTTTTTACGTACGTAGTTTACAAATATATAAATTTCATTTAAAAATTTGAAGATTCTATGTGTAAATTTTTAGTCAAACTTAGACTGTTTTGACTCTCGAAAACGAAAAGTGTCATACAAATTGGAATATAGGGGAATATCTTTACGTATATATAGTATATTTTGGAATTCCTCATGTATTTATTTCTTCCTTCCCAGTTCCCAGATCAAGTAGTAGGGACCTGCATTCAGAAATTAAATGTGATATCTTTGTGTGTTGACTACGTGAAACAACAAGGGTAAGTTGTATTATTAGGTACAACAATTTGCTTTTATTAGAGTTAAATCGAACTTTATAAACTTATAAGATTGATCTGTTCTTAATTTCATAGTTTTCAAACTTTGGATATTTCATACATACATGCATGTTAGAAAAATAATTAAAAGATGTAGTAGTAGTTCCTTAGATTCATATATAAAGTATATGAGATGAGTGGTATATATGGCAAAGACAGGTAACTATGATTTGAAAGATGGATTCTCCCTTTTCTTTCACCACCTTGCATTTGCTTCCTATAACCTTACATCTTCTTTTTCTACTACTTCTTATATAACTAATTTCAATCCAACTTTTTCCTTTTCAATTCCACTCTTCAACTCACTCATCTAGTCATACCTAAATATATTCCAGCTTAATGATAAAAATACATGTTCAAATGAATAATGAGGGTCAACATTTCAGCTCAATTTTGCACTTAATTGTTTTACATCTATTTATTCATTTGAAGTATATACGCATATGTCTTCATTTTCATTTTATTTTATACTAGTAGAAATATGCATTTTCAATTCTGTAGCCTAATTGACAAGTCGTAGCAAACTAAACTAATTAATGCACGCACGCATCGCAATCCCTAGTAGTTTTGCTAATTATGGAAGCAATGAATTACACGACATTATATATTTTTATTGGAAAAAAAAAACACTTATACCTCAAAAAAGTAAAATATTTATTCTTAGATGCCCCATTATTATTATTTTATTATTAATTTATTTTTGATGACTTATTCAGCCTTTTATTCAATAAATTAGAATAAGGTTTGTACAAGCCCAAGGCCCAAACAAAACAAGGCCAAACAAAGCAAACACTTGGATGGGTCTAATAGACCCGATCCAATTCCTATCAAATCCCTTACAGATAGGTAAATGTCTCTTTTTGAAAAGTAACCAAATGAAGAAATTCTTCCTACTTGATGCTTCTCTTCTGATTGTGATGTACTTCCCTCCGTTGTTCTCCATGTTAGATGCCCCATTATTTTCATACCCTTTTACATTTTAAATGACATAGATCAATTTTTATTCACGCGCTGACGTGAGCGCCCATCCTTTATTTTCCTCTCTAATACCATCACAATATATTACAGTATATGAATATACTTTATTCGTATCAAAGAGTAACTGAGCAACGTTCATCAAAGAACTACTTCTTCCTCTTTGATACCATCAAAGTATAATATACTTTGGTGGTATCAATGAGTAATTGAACAATGCTTTCATTGAGGTATGCTTCATTTCTTCGATGATATTGCTGAATCGTTCATGATACCATTACGGTATATCTACATATTGTGTGGTATCATTGAGGTATGTTTCAATTCTTCAATATTTTAATTTTTAAAAATATAAAATATATTTTTCACTAATTTAGAGTTTAATAAATAAGATTGTGACTTTAATAATTTTCTCTTAATTATTTCTTATTTATTTCTTTAAAAAAAAATTCAATCCTATGTGATAGCGATAGGGTATCAATATACCGATATAGAGGATTAAGCTCAGACCTATATGATACCGATAGGGTATCAATATGCAGACAGAGTACCACAGAGGATTAAGCTCATCCTATATGCTACCGATATGGTAACAATATACCGACGGAGTACCACAAAGAATATATTTTCTACTAATTTAGAGTTTAATAAATAAGATTGTGACTTTAATAATTTTCTCTTAACTATTTTTTTACTAGGTAAATTACCCGTGCTACGCACGGGATTGAACTATTTTATTAAGCTTACATATGATCATTTGGTAATATTCATATTTCGATACATACACTACATTGTCAAGAATATTTTATCTTAAGACAAAGCGTTCCTCCGATATCTTAAAGTGCTATATTTTTTTATTTTTGTTTTTGTTATACAAAAAATATGATTCATAGAGAGATTTTAAGTATAAGAAATAAGTCTAAGAAAATCTCCATATAAATAGTTGGTCAGAAGTAATGAAATATGCTAAATTCCAAAAAGTTATAAAGAACAACATCAAACGTTAAAGAAGAGACCAAAAAGGCTCGAACAACAACACTTCCAAGTAAAGTGGAACATCACGTCCATACAAGAACATAATTAACTAAACTCAAATGGAAGACCTTCAACTCCTTTCTTATGAACCTCCATCAATCTATTTTTATTATAGTATGACGTATCATGTATATGTTAAAAATGACCCTAAAATTGTTAGTATCATAAATGTCTTTCCTCATTGTCTCAGAATAGTCATTACAATTTGTTAGGTTTCATATCACCGGCCCCAACTTATTTGGAATTGAAACATAGTTATTGTTATGGTTATAGTATGCAGTTACAAAGAATTAATGCAATTATCAACCAAGCAGTAGGTGACATTTGAATGAAGCAGTTCACAACTGGATATTCTAAACCAAAATTTTGACACATAACATATTAAAATCTCACAGCATAATTTTGTGAGCACTTGAACTCACAAATATCTAAAAATAATAATAAAGACAACCTTACTTTCCTAGCAATCAAGAAGAAAAAGGCATGTTGTTTAACATATTTTTCAAAAAGATAGTCTATCTGGCCGTATCCAAGTTTACAGTTCACAAATTTAATTGAAACAATCCAAAAGAAAGAGTTGTTACTTCTTTATCAAATAAACAAAAAAATTTATCAAAATAAAGAGTTATCACTACAGTAAAAATGATCTTTAACGATAATTAATAGCTTAAGTATCGCTAAATATGTATTTTCAGAGGCAATTGATACTCTCTATAAATGTCCCTAAAGTTTATAGCAACATTGAATCTAATGACAATTAATTAATCTCGGTAAAGGCTCTAGCACTCTTCGTTAATGTGCATATTTAATTTATTGCCGATAAAAAATATTTTGTTATAGTGTATTTTGGACATTTGTTAGTTTAAGGAAAACTTGATCTCTTGTTATGCCCGAAAAGAAGAGACGGAGAAATATGACAAATTACTTAACTTGCGATAAAAGAAGTGGACTAATTGTGTCTATACTAATATTCAAGTAAGAGTGCAATGACATACGAATTGTTTGTACCTAAAGATAATCAAAATAATATACTAATTGTGGCAAGTAAGAGAGCAATTTGTTTATTTTTTTTAACAAACGTTATCATTGGTTCTGTATTAGTTATCACATATTTGTTGTTGTGTGCTATCAAATATAGCACAACCCACAAATAATTTTGCCAAAAAGTATATGAAAAAACCTGTAGAAAGGGACAAAAGAGAAGATAAATTTTCAATCATCCTCACTGAAATTTTTAACATAGTTTAAAAAAAGTCACCAAAATAGCAAATAGAAATTACAATAGATACATGAATCACTATGACTTACAATAAAAGATTAAGCTTCATGAAATATGAGGAAGAAAACTTTGAGGAATGAAACACACTTCATAAGAAGTTTAATTAATGTATTTGAATCCGACTCCCCTATAGCAAATAAAAATACAAATAATAGTGGCAGAAATAAAAGTTTTGTTTACTAAAGAACCAAATGTAATGAATTCAATCATTTCAACATATGAGTTGTGGAATGAGAGGTGCAAGAGTGGTAATGTCGCATTGCAATCAAAATCATTTTTCTTTGTTTATATGAAGAAACCTGTAGAAAGGGACAAAAGAGAAGATCAATTTTCAATCATCTTTGCTGAAAGTTTTACAGAGTTTAAAAAAAAGTCACCAAAATAGCAAAAAGAAATTGTCATAATTACATGAATCACTATGAATTATAGTAAAGATTAAGCTCCATGAAATAGGAGGAAGAAAACTTTGAGAAATGAAACAAACTTCATAGCTTAATTAATGTATTTGAATTCGACTACCCTACAACAGGAAAAAACCTACAAATAATAGTGGCATGAAATCCCTCTATTTATAGACAACAAAAGGTAGTGTGAACAAATGTTTATTGTGCCTTATCGGAAAGGTCACAACTCTTTGAAAAAGTTACAACGCTCCGAAAAGGTCACAACCTTTTATAAAGTCACAATTTTTCATAAAAGTCACAACTCTTCATAAAAGTCACAACTTTTCAAAAAGTTACAAATTTTGATATAAAAGTTGCAACTCTTCATAAAAGTCACAACTTTTCATAAAAGTTACAACTTTTCATACAAGTCACAACTTTTCATGAAAAGGGAATACTAGTTTTGGAAATAAATAAATTAAAAGGGAATTAAGGGAAGGCTAATTTTGGAAATAATATAAATTAAAAGGGAATTCTTGTTTTCTGGTTTCTGGTGGCGCCATGTAGGCGGATCTAGGGTTCTTATATGACTAAGCTCAGTCCTATATGATACCGATATGGTATCAATATACCAATGGAGTATCACAAAGAATATTTTTCTACTAATTTAGAGTTTAATAAAAAGAATTGTGACTTTAATAATTTTCTCTTAATTGTTTCTTATTTTTTCTTTTAAAAAAGTTTAATCATATATGATACCAATAGGGTATCAATATACCGACGGAGTATCACAGAGGATTAAGTTCTGCTTCGTGTACCGTTGGATCATACTTAATTTGAACTGGGAGTTCTCAACATCTGGTTCTTGCATTCAACAGTGGAGATCATATTTGGTTGTCTGTAGCTTCTGATTTTGGGGCGTGAATATTAGCTCATTTTTGAGTGAATTCTCTTCTTTAATTATCTAGTTTTGGTGTAATCTTATTTCGTTGTTGCTTATTAGTTGAAACTTATTTTGTGCCCAATTTTGGTGAACAATATTGTAAACCTTGGTGATTATAATGGAGCTTTTGGTCTGGTGGTTTTTTAATCTTCACATCGAAGGGTTTTTCACGTAAATCTTTGTGTCTTGTGCGATTGATTTATTCTTGTCTTGTTGTTTTTGTTTGGTTGATACACTCGTTGTCCATTCTTCGTAGTGGTTGATTTAGTTTGTATTCGCTTGGTTCTAATTGAAAGAGAAAGTTCAGACTTGGGTATTAATCTGCTGCTATCCTATCGGACATTTTCTGTTAGTGCCTTGCATTTCCTAATAAAGTGGTATCAAAGTATTGGTTATTATTTGTTGACACCCAATTTTGACCCTCCCCGATAAGAATTAACTTTCGAGCTTCTTAATTTACAATGATTGGGAATAATTAGTTTTTAAAAAAAATATAATAATATATATTTAAAGTTTTGAAGCAATTTTAGTCATTTTTTTAATTTTAAAACAATATATATATTTTTATATAATTTTGTATATAATTATTACATTTTGCAAATATTCAAGAAATCATTTCAAAAAAGAAAAAGATTTTTACTTTTTAAGTGTTTTGTTAATTAGCATTTAATATTAATTTATAATTTCAAATTAATTTTTTCATAAGTAAGTTAACTATTTTTATTTCATTAAGATTAAGAAGCTCGTAAATTAATTATATTAATTCATCTTATTTGACTTCTAGCCGAATCTATCCTAATTAACTAAGGTTGACTATATTTTAAATTTCCAATTGACTATGAGTTAGACTCATATGGCCAAACCTTAAATCCAACTCTAGCCTATTCAATTTAAAAGACCAAATTTTGGGCCTATTTGACCAGATTTCCAACCCAATTTTCTTTCCAGCGGACCCCAGCCCACTCTTTTACTCCAAAACCCGGCCCATTTCTTTTTCTCTCCTCAAAGAAGATCTAGAAGATTCTCAGCCCCAACAACGACAACAAACAGTAGGCAAACGACGCATGCTCAACATCGATCAAAATGACAATCAAAGGCAGGTACACGACGTCTCCAAACAACCTCAATAATTCCGTCAATTAGACAAAAAGTGGTAGCGGCGTCAATATGCAGAAAGTGTACACTGTGTTCTTTGTCTTCTTCCTCAGACGTCCTTCTCAAATTCGTACTCGTAGAAGCAAAAGCAACGCGTTTCCGTCCTTTTGGATCGAGATCAAGTAACGTAGCACAAGAAGGACATTAGATCGATCCGGATCGTCCACCTTCCTCTTGCCCGTTCGAATTTATCAAAAATTGGGGAACCAATTTGGGATATTCTCTTTTTCTAGAGAGAATTCCGTTTGGAATTCAAATTTTTAGGGCCCAATTCTTATCCATTCTTCATCCGAATTGCCCCCAAAACAACCCTAAATTCCTCCTATATAAGCTCATTTTCTTCCTCATTGTGGGGGATGGGCATTTTTCTGAACTAAAGTATTAAGAATAGTTTAAGCAAAAGTTATAAAATATAAAGGGAAATATACTCGAAAAAGGCAGAGGGGAATTAGTTTCAGCTTGAGTATTGCTTCTCTAACTCGTTCACCATCACTTTCCAAAGTCTGTTCGAAGTCGGGATTCTTCTCGGGCATCTTGCTTGCTGTCCGTTTGTGTTTGTGTGGTAGAAGTCGTCTCCAAGCCCGTCTGTTCCATTTTGCTGCTCCGAGAAAGGTAAATTTGATTCCCTCTTATTTCTTTAATGTTATGTTTTGTCTGGCATCGCGTGTATCCATATTCTAGTGTCTCTGAAGTCTTGTGTGCTAAAGCTTTTGATTCCCTTGTGTTGTGGCTACTTGATGAGTGTTCTGCTTCAGCTCTTGTTAGTCTATTGTAGCTATTAGGGTTCGATGGGGGTTTCTTTCTCATATTCTCATAATGCTAATTTCAAATGTTTGAATCGATTCATTAGCATCCATGCTTTCAGAACCAATGATTGAATGTTTTGGGTTAGTTTGAGTTTAATATATGTCAGTGATTTGGTCTGTTTAAGTTTTGAGTGCTCATTTTGTGTTAATCTTTGTGTTGAAAGACTCTAGCGGTTTGTTTCGTTATCATCACTATATTTGCCGAGTTGAACTTGTTATTGGTTTTGTGTTAACCTACTTTATTCTATCTAAGTGTTCGTTCCTCTTCTATTTGTTGTGAGTTGTTACTTGTTATTGACTTTTAAATATTTTAAAAGATAAAAATTAGTTGATGCAGCAACATAATGCTGTCTTTTGGTGCTGTCCGTATTTACTTTAACTTAAGATAGAGTCAAGTGTTCCTTCACCTCTCCGTTTAGATCAATTCGAGTTGTTTTTCCCTGTTTGATACTTAAATTACATATTTTGCTGCTACTGGTAGTGATAAGATAACTTTAGCTGAAAATTCATGTTTAGTTTTTGTGTAATTTTTATCCTAGTTTGGACAATGGTTGGGAATGCTATTTCTAGGTTTGCATTTTCGTTGGTTTGTCCCTCGTAATTTTGAAACTCACCAGTTTTTGATATACTATATCGTGTGTGTTATAATTTTCGAGCATGCTTCCATTTCCTGAGATTCCATCTCGTGTTCATTTTGAATGGAGTTCCCTTATTCATTCTTGTCTTGGGACCTGGAAATTGTTGGAATTTTTTTTATGGTTTATAATGCTAAGCATCCACAATTATCATCATATAATATATTAGGTGGACCCCATTTCATATTTTTTACTGTATAAGATTTTGGCTTTCCGTTTGGAAGCAGTAGCTTGATTGATCAACATTTAATCATCAACATGGTTTGAGCTATTTTATGAACTTGCATTCTTTTCCTTGGAGCTATTACCGATGAATACGATTGAGTTCACTTGCTATACATCAGTTTATGAGTTTGTTGTAATAAGTTTCCATTAGGCATATCATTAATCTTATCTCTTCCGGCACTAATGCTTTGTTATTTTTGTTGCATGTGAAATCTATCAGAGTCCACTATGAACTCCTATCGCCTTTTCCTTGCATTTCGGGAGAGTCGTAAAGGCTCAAATTCCTTCTTCAGCGAGTCAGCCACTTGTAAAAATCGCCGAACAAGTCACGGAGTTGAAAGAATATGTAGCAGGTCGGAGAATTGAAAAGAATGTGCCAAAGGCCCATTCTTTATTTCAAAAGTCGTATTTTGTTATTTTTGGGCCTAAGCTCTCTCATTGCAACTATTATTCCTTGTTAGTTATTAGGACAAGTTCCCAAATGCAAGAAGTGGGCCTAAAGCCCAACGGAAAAAGTTTATTTTAGGACAGGTGCAAATGGGCCAAAGGCCCAAAACTGAAATTAGGCCCAAGACTTTCTCTCCCTCTCTCTTATCTATTTCGTATTTGTTTAATTGTTTATTTGCTAGTTAATTTTAAGGTTTTCCTAATTCGATTTCTATAAAAAGATAGTTGTTTCTAGATTTTCTAGAGATTAAATAATTATACTTATTTCACTACTTAAATTACTTTGAAAATATTTTATTTAAGTAATATCCTTATACTATCCCGTTTTCCCTTTAAAAACAATTGCAAGTCTTCAGTTGTTATCTCTTCAAACAAACATGCTTTTATTTTAATTTTTTAGCCAAATAGTTAATTATCTGATAACCGCATATTAGTGGATATTTCGGGTGCTTTCAAACCCTTCCCGAAATGCTAATATGAACCCCGAACCCCCTTTTAATATTTTCATTAGATTTCTGTTTAAATCTTTTGGAAAAAACAGTTTTCTTAATTTTACTTTTAAAATTAAGTGGCGACTCTAAAATCAGTCTAAATTCATTTTTAAATAAAACAGAATATCGACTCTGCTGGGGAGTTGAATGGGTTCTAACCTTAAAATTGATTTGTTTGACTATGTGTTTTAAGTGTTACTTGTTTCAATTCTTGCAAATTATAAATTGTTGCATTCATGACATTTTCTGTTGTATGTATAGTATATTAAGGACGGTTTCTGCATAATCACAGCTGAACTTTTTATACTCGACACTTTTCTGGAATGATCGGCAATTTATTGGTACGTCATGCGTCCAATGGTTGTCGTGAGTTCCAGCCTAAGTTGTCCACTTGGGTTCCCGGTATTTTAAAGCCACTCTTAGTCAACTAGCGTAGAGCGAAACCAGATACCAAATTTAGCGCATTTTGAACTAAGTTGACCCAACACCCAAGGCGTGTTGGGCTCATTAGAAACCCACCTTGTGTCTAGTTGGCCCATTGGTCAATAAAAAGACAAATCATATTTATGTGTTTAAATTTAAAGAATGTATACGTCATTTGGCAAATCATTGTCTCTTGGGTTAGGGAGTTAGATTATAGCTTTATTCTAATCGAAGAAGAAGCAAGTTATCATTGCAAATAAAAGCGTGAACATCCGGAGATGACAAAAAATCAAGAACGAAGGATCTTTCCATGGAAGCATAGATTAGAATTGTGCCCCTGCGCGTGACTGATATTTTGTATCCCTTTTCCCTATTATGCATCCCCATTCAATTTATTTACAAAGCTTGTATAAATTTTAAATTTTGAGAGCAATGAAATGTTTCAAATGACGTATACGTCCTTCAAATCGTTAGGCCTACCCTTGGCACAAAAGGGTCACATATCTGTTTAGAACGCGCAATATTTGCTTGTGTGAATATGTTACTTTATTTAGAGATATTTTAGCTCACTCCTCTTCTAATTGTTTTTAGAACCCCTAAGCACAAATATCAAAGTGCTCCAAATACTTTTCGAGTCTTTGGTTTCCCAACAAAATTCAAGTTTCACTTTGAAATCTCATATCAGAAAAATATTCGTCATCCCAAATTGATAAAAAAATGATTCAAGTTGGTCGAACTACGTAGGACTTGAATTCTCTCCCGTGAGATACGTAGGCAGCCTTTCAAGGCTCGGTCCCCATTTTTAAGAAACTCTATCTTTTTCAACTCTTACATATAAATTAGAGTTACATCTCAATCGAAAATCTAAAGTACAACAATACAATCGACTTTGTCTCGACTCAAGTCAACATTCACTAAGCTCAAAATCAAATAGACAAATTTATTTCTATTTAGTCATCTCTTATATCCATAGGCTAGTTTATCTTCGAATGAAGCGACTCTTGTGTGATTACTACACTGTGTGTGATATCTTATATCACCTATTATCTACAAAAATTAACACATTTGTCTTTTGAGTTATTTTTCTTTGTAAGGTACTCAAAACTGATTTGTGTTGCGAAATTGGTTGAACACTCAAAGTTCTCAAAGATTCCTTCCCCAATTGAAATTTGTTGAAAGGAAAAAGAAGATGACCTAGAATAGTGAGAATACTGGCCTGACTGAAGTTCTATAGTTCAGCCATCTGCCATTGAACAAAATGAGTTAATTGCACAGCTGATGCAACAAATTGCTGAATTGAGGGTTGAGTTGCAGAAAAAGTAAGATTTGTCTATTTCAACTGTCGATGTCAACACTCTAGGCGATGGAAGGCTTCCACTCCATTTTCCTTCTCTTAATTCAAGCTCGAAACATGTCTAGAATAACCCACCCTCCAACCCTGCTCAAAATCCCATAACTATCAACTTAACTACCGCAAATCTTCATCAGACCAATACTTCATACCAGGCACCACCTCCTCTTCAAAGCTTGAATACCAACCCTTAAGTCTTCCATCCCCCTCAAAATCAAAATGCTAACAACTCTTGAACATTCCCTCCATTTCAAAACCTAAATGTCAGCAATCCTAAAACATCCCATTTCATGTACCAGACCCTTGCTCAAGGCAATCAAAATCCACCTAACGCTCAATACTCACCTCCAAAAGTCACTTTTAATATTCCAGTTGACACCGAACCACACCTTCACTATACTGCCTATTCCGAACCTAACCACTAAGAAGAGAAGGAGAAGGAGTGGAAGGCCTAAGAGGAAAAGACTAAGCAGATCATGAAGGAAGAGATTGCGAAAGTGATAAAAGAACTTGATTACTCTTCAGAAATTGTGGGGCTGAACTACGAAAATTTATGCATTCATCCGGATTTGGACCTTCCGAAAGGGTTCAAAGTTCGTCACTTTTAATGGAACTGGAAATCCTCTAGCACATCTGAAAGTTTATTGTGATCAACTCGTGGGAGTTGGCAAAAATGAAGCATTGTTGAAGTGTCTCTTCATTTGAAGTCTAAATGGAAAAGCTGTGGAGTAGCTTACATCAAAAGAATTAAAACAATGGACGAGTTGGAATGTACTCGCAAATGATTTCACTGAATGATTTGGACATAACGTAGAAGTTGCCCCAGATCGCTACTACTTTGAGAAGATCAAACAGAGGTCTACAAAAAATTATCGAGAGTACGCTCTTCATTGGAGAAAAGAGGCCGCAAGAGTTCAACCTCCCATGTCTGAACGTGAGATCATTGAGATTTTTATTCTAACTCAGTACTATGAAAGAATGTTGTGTATGATGGGACAAAAATTTGTCGAGATCGTCAAAGTGGGAGAAGCTTTGGAAAATGGTTTCAAGATTGGAAAGGTCACAAACCTTACCGCATTGCGAGCTAATGGAAAACCTACCAGAATTAGTGATATGGATATATCAAAAGGAAAAGAAGAAGAGGTATCTATGGTCACAACTACCCATATGCGGTCAGCTCCACAAAGAAAATATCAAAACCACAATGTCAATCAGAAACGATTCCCTCGTCCAAACTTTAGGAAGGCTCCTAAAGTATTTACACCATTAAGGGAATCTCAAACTCAACTTTATGAAAGGTTGAAAGCAATAGGTATGCTCCATCCTATAGAAAGAAGACCAGCCATTCCTTTGGGAAAATTTTACAGGGCTGACCACAAAGGTGTTTATCATTCAAGAGTTGTTGGACACGACATAGAGAATTGTGCAACCCTCAAACACAAGATTCAAAACATAATCAACAATAATTTAATCAATATTGAGGAAACTACCTAAAGGGATAACGTATTCGGTGCTTCAGAGTAAGTGCAAGACATATCTGAACACAGTCGCCTGAAGATATTCATCATCAAAGGTTGAAAAGAAGTATCCCAGTATTGTCCAGATTTTTGCATATGAAGTTATTGTTATCTTTCTTTCGAAAATGCATATTTAATCTTTTTCTTCCCATTTTATCGTACTTGTAATGAACTACGTCTGACCTGAATTCTCAAGAATAAGATACGTAGGCGGCCTGTGTTGGACTCGGTCACTCCTTTATTCAATTTTCAATATGTTCTTTTTACTTGAACTACGTTCGACCTTATTCCTCCCTCAACGGGATACGTAGGAGCCATAACGGCTCGGTCATATTTCCCGTAATATTTCAATTTCTCTTTATAATGGAAACTGGGACAAAATTTGAAGATAGACTTCTTAAACAAGTCAAGACCGGAGATTAAAATGCATCTGGGTAGGTTTTTTGAGTGGATCTCAAAATTTCAAAAGATGACATTTTCTAGAGAATCAAGTTAGAAATCACGTTTGAATGTGCAACTGGGACATTTTGAGATCATCTCAAAAATTTCACAAAAATATCATTTGTTAAAAGACTTATACTTATTACTATTGAGGTAAAATGGGACAGAATTTTGAGGAGGGACCTCAAAATTCCAGAATGAGAAACCTCAAGGTTAACAAAGCAAGTTACAAGAGTTCTTCTATATTCTAGACTGGGACAAAATTTTTGATGGCGGTCCTCAAAAATTCCACCAAAACTACATTTCGGAGAACAGACGAGTGTGGAAGTCAACTGCATGAAGAAACATGGAGATAAGACCAACACAAATCAGTCTTTCAAACTAAGAATTTTTCTTTGGATGCAGGAACATCGAAATCACAATGTAAAGTTGTCAAGTGTGACAAAAGGCGTCATTTACACCCATCGCGATATCATCGACAGAACTTAGAAAACTTTCCATATCATTTTATCTTCATTTCATTATGTTGCCTCAAGCAATCTATAAACAGTTTCTTTTTATTTTGCAGGAATATTGAAGACAAATGCTAATAGATTCTTTCAAAGTTTTAAGAAACAACGTGTTTGAGGATCGCTAGTGATGAGTCACGATCAAAGTCACAATTAGGCTCACCACAGCCTGATCTTGATAAGCCGAATGACTTAATATAATCTAGCGCTTTATCTTTAATTTTATTCTTTACTTCATCATCGATATTAATATTTGGTGTCAAGCTTTACAGGTGATAGTATTGATAAATTTAGGATCACCTGTGAATTCGACATCAAACCTGAAGATGATCAAAAGCGACACTGTCTTAGAAGTGTTGCAAGGGAAAATCACATCAGAATAGATGTTGAAGATTGCAACATCCTCTTGATAGTCAAAGTTATCGAAACGTTACAATTTTTCGATAACGATTAAAGATGTCAGCAACAAACTCAAATTTTGTTGAGTTTGTCAAGGAATATGGGATTGACTTTAATCTTCACGTGAAAGAATTAAGTCATTTACCTCGATAATTCTGTCTTTTAAAGAGAGTCGTAGTCGTGACATGCATATACGTCGATATAGTTTTTTTTAGTATGATTGTCACGTAGAAAATTTGGAATACGTGTTTCTTGACAATGTCAGGGTCAAGATTTTAATTTTTTTTGGGTATCCACCCCATAAGTGGCTTCTGTGTTTTGATTGGCTGATCAAAGACTTTAGTATTTTGTTTTGTTGGGCGATCCACCCCATAAGTGGTTCGTATATTTGTTTGTCCATTTTAGGTTCCTATTTTAAACTATATTGGAATATTATCGAGTCATCCACCTCGTTACAGTTGGAATATTATCGAGTCATCCACCTCGTTACAGTTGGAATATTATCGAGTCATCCACGACGTTACAGTTGGAATATTATCAAGCCATCCACCTCGTTACAGTTGGAATATTATCGAGCGTCCACCTCATTACAGTTGGAGTATTATCGATCCATCCACCTCGTTACAGTTGGAATATTATAGAGCCTCCACATCGTTACAGTTGGAATATTATCGATCCATCCACCTCGTTACAATTGTAATATTATCGAGCCTCCACCTCGTTACAGTTGGAATATTATAAAGCCATCCACCTCTTTAAAGTTGGAATATTATCGAGCCTCTACCTCGTTACAGTTGGAATATTATTGAGACATCCACCTCGTTATAGTTGGAATATTATCGAGCCACCCACCTTGTTACAATTGGAATATTATCGAGCCAACCACCTCGTTACAGTTGGAATATTATCGAGTCATCCACCTCGTTACAGTTGGAATATTATCGAGCATCCACCTCGTTACAGTTGGAATATTATCGAGCATCCACCTCATTATAGTTGGAACATTATCAAGCCATATGGCTCGTTGCAGAGATCATCAGAGTTTTCCATCCACAAAGCAAGCAATGACATCTCCAAATCCTTAACAAATCATGAGTTGTAATGCGCATATGGTTTTCAAGAAAACATCATCTGTATTTTTCAAGGGATAATTTTCTTCATGCATCGCAAGAAAATCAACATTGGCTGCATTATTTTCATTGCAAGAACAATATCAAGAGAATCATCAACAACGATATCAAAAGAACTATCAACATATTACATCAACCTATTTTAATACTTCGACATCTAAAGAAGAGTACATAGAAGATTATATTACAAATATGAAATACGGGCTTTATTTGCTATACGTCAAACTGGAGGAAGTTGACGTCAAATGTCCAAGGAGAGCAATTAGTGAAAACACGGTAAAAGACACTATCTCCTATCTGAATTACATTTTTATGCTAATGAGTTTTATCTCAGTTTTTGTCGAGAGCATCCGAAAGGATGAATTCTCAAATCAAACCACAGGTGCGGACGACATCAACAAGGTTGCATCACAACGTGGAACTTTTTCTTAGCAGCTAACTAGGACATAGTCCGGAGAGGAGTATCAAACTCTTGGGACGCAAGCAGAGGAGCGACTTCCACCATGATCAAACCACACCCCTATTAGAAGGCATGTGTGTTTTTCTTTAGGTTTATCAGTTTTAGTTTCGCATCTGGAAAATTTTGGTTTTCACTGGAGGCAACTTTCCAATCCGAGTGACAATGCACCAAGAGCTTTGTAAATTATTTCCGTATAATTTCTTAATTATGGGTGTGAAGTGCACCACATTCATGGATAAGAGATTAAAAGCCTTTCTTTTTCATACTCGACTAATTTGTCACTCTTCCAGAACTTAAGGTTATCTAGCATAATAGATTTCCTATTCAACCGATCGAGTCGGACTACAAGCAGCCTGATTCCCTAAGTTGAGGGATATGTAGGAGGAATCAATGTTAAAACTCGGTTGTACTTCGACACCCTCTCTCTCAAATATTATTCTCGAGCATTTCGGTCCATTCATAATTCGATATCGGGATGACTTTTGAGTTCTTTCAAAATCGTGCATCAAATCAAGCATATCAAACTACAAGTGGCCTGAATTCTCATATAGCCTGAGATATGTAGAAAACCCATTTTCGGGGTTCAGCCATAATTCTTAAAGTTCATACCAAATCCCTTTTCTAAAGATAAAGATGTGGTCGGTCAAAATTGGATTCGTCAATTTCATTTTCCTCAAATTTCTTTCATCAATCCGAGTAAAATGAGGGACAGTTGTTGACACCCAATTTTGACCCTCCCAGATAAGAATTAACTTTCGAACTTCTTAATTTACAATGTTTGGGAATAAGTAGTTTTTAAAAAAAATATAATAATATATATTTAAAGTTTTGAAGCAATTTTAGTCATTTTTTTAATTTTAAAACAATATATATATTTTTACATAATTTTGTATATAATTATTACATTTTTGCAAATATTCAAGAAATCATTTCAAAAAAGAAAAAAGATTTTTACTTTTTAAGTGTTTTGTTAATTAGCATTTAATATTAATTTATAATTTCAAATTAATTTTTTCATAAGTAAGTTAACTATTTTTATTTCGTTAAGATTAAGAAGCTGGTAAATTAATTATATTAATTCATCTTATTTGACTTCTAGCTGAATCTATCCTAATTAACTAAGGTTGGCTATATTTTTAATTTCCAATTGGCTATGATTTAGACTCATATGGCCAAACCTTAAATCCAACTCTAGCCTATTCAATTTAAAAGACCAAATTTTGGGCCTATTTGACCAGATTTCGAACCCAATTTTCTTTCCAGCGGACCCCCGCCCACTCTTTTACTCCAAAACCCGGCCCATTTCTTTTTTTCTCCTCAAAGAAGATCTAGAAGATTCTCAGCCCCAACGTCTCTTTTATCATACGACAACAAACAATAGGCAAACGACGCATACTCAACAACGATCAAAACGATAATCAAAAGCAGGTACACGGTGTCTCCAAACAGCCTCAATAATTTCATCAATTAGATGGAAAGTGGTAGCGGCGTCAATATGCAGAAAGTGTACACTGTGTTCTTTGTCTTCTTCCTCAGACGTCCCTCTCAAATTCGTACTCAGAGCAGCGAAAGCAACGCATTTCCGTCCTTTTGGCTCGAGATCGAGCCACTAGCACAAGCAGGACATTAGATTGATTCGGAGCGTCCACCTTCCTCTTGCCCATTCGAATTTGTCAAAAATGGGGGAACCAATTTGGGATATTCTCTTTTTCGGGAGAGAATTCCGTTTGGAATTCAAAATTTTAGGGCCAAATTCTTATCCATTCTTCATCCGAATTCCCCCCTAAAAAAACCCTAAATTCCTCCTATATAAGCTCCTTTTCTTCCTCATTGTGGGGGGTGGGCATTTTTCTAAACTAAAGTATTAAGAATAATTTAAGCAAAAGTTATAACATATAAAGGGAAATATACTCGAAAAAGGCAGAGGGGAATCATTTTCAGCTTGAGTATTACTTCTCTAACTCGTTCACCATCACTTCCCAAAGTCTGTTCAAAGTCGGGATTCTTCTCGGGCTTCTCGGTTGCTGTCCGTTTGTGTTTGTGTGGTAGAAGTCGTCCCCAAGTGTCACGACCCGATTTCTCGAGTCATGATGACACCTACTATAACCCACCAATAGGTAGGCCAACCCGTAACCCGGAACAACAAGTAATGGGTCTGAGGGCAGAAACTAAACAAGAGTAGGCAAAATTTAAGATAACAACATAAACAGGCGGAAGCAAACCAAAACATATATACAAATAAAGATCCCTCCCAGAACCTGGAAGTCACTAGTACAGAGCTACTAACAAAATGAGTACAAGTC
>JAJOOO010006366.1:0-14175 GCA_029582685.1 Solanum piurae
CTTTGTTGGAATTGAGGTGTATTTATTGTTGTGTTGTACATAATGTTCTTAATTGGTTTATCTTGTATTTTCGATGAAGTAATTGAACACTCACTCTTAATGAGAAATATGGATTAAACCTTGGTGTTCATGCACTTTGTTGAATATGATATTCCACAAGTACTTAATCACTGGCTATTGAAAATTGCTTTTTTGTGTTGTAAAAAATTGTATTACTTACTAAGCTTATCTTGTGATTTGTGACCTTAGTAAAATTAACTAGTTTCAATGTTGAGAGTTTTCCATCCTTAGGATTGATATATGTTTTTGTTTTCTCTATATGTATGCACATTAGAGGCATGAAAATGGCATAATCATAAATAGTTAACCTAAAACTGAAAAAGTCAACCTACAAGATTTCCAAGCTAAATCAATATAAAATGGTTAAATTTTGAGTGTAATAGGCTAATAGCTACTAAAATCAATCACTGCTGAGAAATATAATATGACCCCTTGAATATGAAAACACAATTTCTAAATGGAAGTACATTGAGCTGTGTCTGAAGAATCTGCTCGCGTTCTGCTTTATGGTAATCTGCATCAGAGGAATATGACTCATCAAACTAGACATTAACCTGTTCATTAAATGACAGAGCCCTCTTTATGGCCGTAAAGAGGAGACGTATAGAGAAAACTAAAACATTTAACAATTTTGAAAATGGAATCTCTTATCTATGTTGCATGAAACTAGTTTAATGTAAAAGAACACAAGATAAGCTTAGTTGTTAAAAGCCCACCAAACGCAGTGGGAATTGAACTAAAAATTCAGAACTGTTTGCATTTGATTTCAGGAGAAACTATTGAAAAATGCAATAAATAATAGGTATGGACCCATCCATAACTTTAAAAATACACTGGTTCAATGATAAGAGCTTTAGACATGAACCCATAGATCTTAACTATTGAATCCATCTTTTCTCGTGTTTTCATGGAAGTCAATTGATAAACTGTGATTAGAACGACCACTAGATTGAAATTTCAAATTTCGGTTCCCAGCCAAATGGATCAGTTGAAGCATCACATCAGGTATAAATCACATTTTATCCACAATACTCCACAAAAACAAGGAACTGAAGGAAAAAAAAAGGTACAAACCAATACTCCCTAGATAAAGATATTCATATCTTTTTTTAACAAGTAGATAGAGATATCGACTGAATTCATCAAGATAAAAAGAAGGTGCAATTTTTACTTATTTAAGTATAATTGTTAAAGCTTCTTGAGCCTTAGAATATTTGTTGACTTATCCATTTATTGGAACAGAAAAATCAATAGAACATGAAAAACATCTTGACTTATTTCGTAGTAATTTCTATTTCTATTTTTTAAGGAATTTTATTCCCGCAGTTTTATTTAATGATTCAATTTCCCAACTTTTCCAAAAGCTAGTTTAGAAGAGCAGTAAAGTTTTCCATATCATGCATCCCCCAAAAACAATGTCAATGCTCGACAAATTTAAAGCCCACATAGACGCAATTCAAGGAAACTAAAAAAATTGTGGAAAGAATCAATACATAAATCCTGATCTGCCATTAAGAGCAAAATGAGAAGAAAAAACAATCAGACTTTTCAAAATAGTTTAGGTCTTCGTCGTATTTCCTTCTATGCTTATACCCAAAGAGAGTGCTTCTTATATAGCTTTGATGTATATAGGTTAGATAAGTCAGGTGGGGGAGAAAATGTGACAGAAGAGACAAATCTAGATCACATTTTCTAACCTCCTATTTTGGATGATTCAGTGGAGAATAATCATAAGGGAAGTCCTTTATAATGAAAATTCATTCAGAATAAAAAAAACTTTTCTACATAAAAAGAACATTTATGCATGCTTTTTCTCGTGGTTTGACAATGCAATTTTTACTCTACGTAGATGACTTACTTTCCAATTATTTTCCACTAAATCATCTAAAAGAGGAGATCTAGAAAAGATAATCTAGTTTTGTTGCTTCTGTCACATTATTCTCCACCACGTAGTACTGTCCCCCTATATATCTCCTATAAATATTAGAAGCCCTCTCTTTGGGTGTAAGAAAATATAGAAATCAAAAGGAGACATAAACCTATTTCAATGGTCCAACTGTTTTCTCTTCTCATTTTGCTTTTAATGGAAAATCAAGATTTAAGTGTTGATTTTTTCTACTATTCTTTTAGTTTCCTACTTGCTTGCAATTCTTTTTTCCTAATTTAAATCTACTTGCTTGCAATTCTTTTTTCCTAATTTAAATCTATGTGGACTTCAAAATTGTAGAGTATTAACATTATTTTGGGGGTGCATGACATGGAAAACTTTACATCTCTTCTAAACTAGCTTTTGACAAGTTTGGATAATTGGAACAGGAAAAAGAAACTCTGAGAACCAAATTCCTTGGTAAACGTAATAAGAAAATTCTATGAAGTCACTCAAGGTATTTTTCCCCTTTTCTGATTTTTCTTGTCTAAATGGATCAGTGAACACAAATACTAGGGCTCAACAAGTTTTGATAATTATACTTAAATAAGTGATTGTCACCGTCGTTTTATATTGATGAAATCAATAGATCTATCTATCTACTTGGAAAAAGAGGGAAAATTAGAGCAAAACAAAAATTAATATTACTGACTCCACTGATATGGAATTGAGGTATAGTTAATTGATTGAGTAAATAGTACTCCCTCTATCCCAGTTTATGTGACTTACTTTCCTTTTTAGTCATTTCCAAAAATAATGAAACATTTCTATATTAAGTAACAATTTGACTGTAAAATGTCTATTTTACCTTAATGAAATGATTTACAGTGCACACAAATTTCTATCATTCATTTTGGACCTCAAGTTTTAAAAGTATTCATTTCTTTCTTAAACTCTGTGCCGAGTCAATCTACCTCACATAAAATGGGACAGAGGGAGTATCGAAAAAAGATCAATGGATGATCTTTTCTAGGAACATCTGACTTCTTTTATGATTATGCTACAACACTCTTTGTCACTTTCTAGTAACAATAGGATTGCAGTCCTAACAATAAATTGTTTAAAGAATTCAACAAGCACCAAAACTAACTTTTACCAACTAACAACTTCAAATATTCTAATCCTCTTAAAAGGGAATGGTATGAAGGTAGAACATTTATTTGCTTGGAGTAAACAAAAGGATTGATCGATTAGTATGTTTTTAGAATGGTTTGGACTTTAATTTGGTATGTTCTAAATTAGTGTTCTAACTGTTTTAAAAATTAAAACTGTCATATCTATATATATATATATAACATTTGAAAAATAAAACATTACCATTGAGGCAATCATCTCGCCTTGAGAAGCACTCGGAGAACAATTTTGGCTAGATCAAGTTATTTGCTATAAAATTAAATTGGGATTAACATTTTAGGAAGTTTTCTACAAAAACATTATATCTTCTATAGTCCATTGGGCGCAAGAGTTGTCCTAGTGTTGTCATGACTCGAACAACATCTAAGGCAAACACTAGCCAACCTAGGCAAAGGCTCATTGACATCAATACTTAGGTCATTCTAGCTAGCCTATGAATCGGCATCACCAGTAGCCCTCATTTTCATCATCACCACACACCGTTATTACATCCACTAATCACTATTGATAATTACCACCATTACTCAATATTTTATACCACTAACCATCATCATCATTCACCAGTGTCATTCGCTATCAATATCATTCCATTGCTAATTATAAGTTGCTACCACCAACAATCATGATTAATCACTATTGCCAACAACTTTACCATAAGATACTTGCCACAACATCCATCATCACTCAACATCATTTCCAATTGACACAGTGATGAGTCAGGGATTTTGACTCATTTAGGGCTTAATATTTAAGGAATTAGTGTCCTCAATGCCTATTTTATGCTCTAAACTGATGAAAAAATGTTAATTTTCAGCAATGAAAGCAAAAGAGCAAGGAAAGGGAATTACGAGGGGAAAAGGAGCGAAAAAGGATGAAAAAGTTGAAGGAAAGCAAAGCTGGTACTCGCCAAAGCCACTCTATGACTCACCGAGTTTGCCTTCGGCCTGCCTAAAGTTCCAGCAGGCTAGCCCATGGAAATGACTTACTTGGCAAGCAAATGGATGGTTCGGTGACTGAACGATTAGGTCAGCGAGCCCGACCTTGATCGCCTAAAGTTACAGAAAAGAAAGGGTAAGAAGCCAAGCCAAGAAGGATATGGAAGGGGCACTCGACGCATAACTGATCAGGTCGGCGAATCCCGACTTACTTCATTGAGTGACTCCAAATCTAAATTTTCAGGAACGTATAAATGCAATTTTGAAAAGAAGAAAAGCAATTCCCACATTTTCCAATTCTGGGTTTTTGATCCTAAACATTCTAAAAAAAAAAAATACGCTTTTTGAGAAGAGATTTAGGGTTTGTTTGATTTTTAGCTTCAATTTGAGCATTTGGAGACCTGTGGATTGTTTCCCAAGCTGATGGAAAACATAGTTGGTAACGATTTCTTGTTCTTTATTATGTTTGGCTAAAACCCCCATTCTTGGGGCTGTGATTATGTAGTTGAATGTTTGAATTAGCTTATGAGTGTTAGTATTTACCGATTTTATAGTTGAGTTGAAGTGGATTCAATAAATAGTTTTAGTTTTAAATGATGAATTGTAGTTGCGTATGCAATTCTAGTTTAGCATTCTAAGCTTGGTTGAGAAAGAAGTTTTAGAGTTAAAACTTTTAATCGATGATTGTAGTGATTGTGTTGTTGCGGATTTAGCTTGAGAAAGTGGGTTTGAATGCAATCCTACTAATCTAGCTTGAAACAATAGATTGGTTGAGACATTAGGCAGTTTTTATTTGTTGTGCTTGTCGAGGTTCGAAAGAACTCACTTGATTCGTGATAGTTGATTGATAAATAGCTATTGCACCTAAGGCCTAGCCTACCCACGTAAGTTCAATGACTTTTAGTAAATAATAATCACCCATTTCGCGAAATTGGCATTCAATTAATATTACTCCCAAGAAACCCTCTCTAGTTGTTTACTTCCGGTTATTTGTAGTTGTTAATTGTTTACCCAAATACCCCAATTTGACATTAATTGTCAAACCCTTGTCATTTACTTTATTCATCGCAAAAAAGTTTAAACTACAAAAGATTAGAACGCCATTTTACTTCGTAATCGAATTCTTTACCTATCAATCCCTGTGGGATCGACCCCAACTCTTAGTTGGGTTAATACTTGTTAGCGACCGCCTACACTTAGAATCAGATGAAGTGTAGTTGAGCATTATCACAGACACAATTCCCATTGTTAGTCATCACCATCACCAATTGCCATAAAAATAATTAAAATATATTATTGATATAACATATGATCAATTTAACAATTTGTTTGATTTTTATATTTGTTATTGTTAAACAAAGACAAAATTTATACATCCAAGTGTTGAGAAAACAAACCGTCTTGATTATTTACCATGATGTGCGTTCAGATTCAAACAAATGAGACCTTACTAATATAGGGCCTTCTTTTTAGTTAATTAAAAATTACTAAATATTTCCTTTTAATGATATTTTATTTTTTTCCAAAAGAAATAAATATTAGCTAAAAATGGACCCAAAATAGGGTATAGAATCCCGTTATAATTTTTTACCATGGAGCCTTCCTTCTTAAAGTTTAGATTCATCTCCTCCGATCCGCCAATGAATTACTTTTTGATCATCTCTACGGTGAATTCCTTTCAGATCTATCTATGGCGACATCGTAATGAAAACAAATGAGGCCTTTACGATATTTGGCCTTCTTTTTAGTTGATTAAAAGTTACTAAATATTTCCTTTTAATGATATTTTATTTTTTTCAAAAAGAAATAAATATAACCTAAAAATGGACCCAAAATAGGGTATAGAATCCCTTTATAATTTCTGACCATGGAGCCTTCCTTCTTAAACTGTAGAATCATCTCCTCCACCGGCGAATTCCTCTTCGATCATCTTTATGGTGAATTCCTTTCCGATCTATCTATGGCGAATATCTTTCCGATCATCTCTATGGCGAATTCGTTTCTGGTCTATCTATGGTGAATGACTTTCCAATCATCTCCCCGGCGAAATTGAGTCACATGTTCTCTTTTTAATCACCATGAAAATCCTCTTAGATGAATTCTGCAAATCAGTATGCATGACTGCTATATATCTGCTAAAGTTGCATAAAGAAATATAGGATTCCCCTCCCCACTTACTTCCCATGAAAAAAAGTTCCAATTTTGTGATAATTCGTTGTCCCCTTTGAGCAATTTCCTTCAAAATAAAAAGTTTAGTTGACAAAGAAAAATGAAACATTCCTCAAAATATATGAAATATTTACGTGAAATTGGAATTTTTCAATAAGGATGAAATTCATTTTTGAATTATCATTGATTAGGGTTAATACTAAATTGCTTCCAGATCCTTAATTTGTCTTGAAATATGGTAGAAGTATGTGTGTATTTCATTCAAATTGTTCAAAACACACTGAAACTAGCAGGAAAAAACTTGGATTACATAGTAGTCTTCAGTTACACAAATATTTGCATCATTAAGGGTAAAGGTGGTCTAGTGGTTTGGGCTGCGGCATCCACATGTTGGAGGTCTCATGTTTGAAGGCAAGGGGTTTGCCTTCTAGGTCGAGCTCGTCGCACCGGGCTTACCTAGTGCAGGATACCTCTCCTATGTGGTTTGCGAGCTATTGTATAGTGGAGGTTTTACCATATGCACACCCAAAGGGAAGCGACTGTGGGTTTCCCTTGTCATAAAAAAGAAGAAGAGAAATTAAAATTGTTTTTCAATACGGATTTGTGTATTATTGGGACAAAATAAAAAAGGGATGAAAATATTAGTTCTCTTATCTCAAATGAATTTAGATGGAAAAACATATTCAATGAGAGTTCGTATAGTCGACTTTAACTTTGTTGGAATTGAGGTGTATTTATTGTTGTGTTGTACATAATGTTCTTAATTGGTTTATCTTGTATTTTCGATGAAGTAATTGAACACTCACTCTTAATGAGAAATATGGATTAAACCTTGGTGTTCATGCACTTTGTTGAATATGATATTCCACAAGTACTTAATCACTGGCTATTGAAAATTGCTTTTTTGTGTTGTAAAAAATTGTATTACTTACTAAGCTTATCTTGTGATTTGTGACCTTAGTAAAATTAACTAGTTTCAATGTTGAGAGTTTTCCATCCTTAGGATTGATATATGTTTTTGGTTTCTCTATATGTATGCACATTAGAGGCATGAAAATGGCATAATCATAAATAGTTAACCTAAAACTGAAAAAGTCAACCTACAAGATTTCCAAGCTAAATCAATATAAAATGGTTAAATTTTAAGTGTAATAGGCTAATAGCTACTAAAATCAATCACTGCTGAGAAATATAATATGACCCCTTGAATATGAAAACACAATTTCTTAATGGAAGTACATTGAGCTGTGTCTGAAGAATCTGCTCGCGTTCTACTTTATGGTAATCTGCATAAGAGGAATATGACTCCTCAAACTAGACATTAACCTGTTCATTAAATGACAGAGCCCTCTTTATGGCCGTAAAGAGGAGACGTATAGAGAAAACTAAAACATTTAACAATTTTGAAAATGGAATCTCTTATCTATGTTGCATGAAACTAGTTTAATGTAAAAGAACACAAGATAAACTTAGTTGTTAAAAGCCCACCAAACGCAGTGGGAATTGAACTAAAAATTCAGAACTGTTTGCATTTGATTTCAGAAGAAACTATTGAAAAATGCAATAAATAATAGGTATGGATCCATCCATAACTTAAAAATACACTGGTTCAATGCTAAGAGCTTCAGACATGAACCCATAGATCTTAACTATTGAATTAATCTTTTCTCGTGTTTTCATGGAAGTCAATTGATAAACTGTGATTAGAACGACCACTAGATTGAAATTTCAAATTTTGGTTCCCAGCCAAATGGATCAGTTGAAGCATCTCATCAGGTCTAAATCACATTTTATCCACAATACTCCACCAAAACAAGGGACCGAAGGAAAATTGGGAAGAAACCAAAACTCCCTAGCTAAAGATATTCATATATTTTTTTTAAAAAAGTAAGTAGATATATAGACATATCGACTAAATTCATCAAGATAAAAAGAAGTTGACATTTTCACTTATTTAAGTATAATTGTTAAAGCTCCTTGAGCCTTAGCATATTTGTTGAATTGTCCTTTTATTGGAAAAAAAAATCAATAAAACATGAAAAACATCTTGACTTATTTCGTAGTAATTCCTATTTATGTTATAAAATTAAAGAAAAATAAGACAAGAAATATAAAATAAGAGGAACAATATGAGATAACTTTTTCCTTTCAAGTGTTCACCAAATCTTCAAGTGTCTACAATATGAACCCTTATGCCTCTATTTATTTTCATAATAGAGGAAAGTAATGGAGATAATGGGTGAGAGTAACTTCTTGGTGTAGTGTACATCCACACTATAATATTTTATAACACTCCCTCTTGGATGTCCATAGATAATATGCCTCTTTAAAACTTACTAGGAAAAAATCCTGTGGGAAAAAAATCCTAGTGAAGGAAAAATAGTACACATATCTTTTAATACACTTTGAATGTTGCCTCGTTAAAAACCTTACCAGGAAAACCAAATTGGGATAAAACCATGGTTAAGGAAAAGAGTACACCGCACATTTTTCTCCCCCTAATAAAAAAATGACTTGATATCTCGGAGACGATGCATTCCAATCTTATATCACAACTTCTCAAATATTGATGTTGGCAATCCTTAGTAAATAAGTTTACAAGATTATCACTTGAATGTGTCTTTGAACGTCTATCTAACCATTTTGTTGAAGATCATGTGTGAAAAAAACTTTTGGTGAAATATGCTTTGTCCGATCTCCTTTGATTGTATCCTTCCTTCAATTGAGCTATATATTATTTTCGTATATGGTAGCTGGAATATCCTTTTGAAAAGAAAATAATATATTTTCAGAATATGATAGATCATGATTTTAGCCAAACACACTCCCGAATTAATTCATAGATCAATATTATTTCTGCATGATTTAATGAAGTGGTTACTAATGTGATTCTTTGAATTCCAAGATATTATTGTGTCTCCATATGTAAATAAATAGTCCATTTGCGATCGAGCTTTATACAGATCAAATAAATATTCTGCATCTACATAATCAAATTATTTCTGACTCGGAGATTGATCATTTTAATTTTATTGAAGCTCGTCTTTTCTTCTGAAAGAAAATCACACATCTTCTATGTGTTGAATCAGTTGCTTTGTTAGTTTCTTGTCATAACTTGAATGATAATATGATAATCCCTTCACATGAATTTGGTTATGTATATAAAATAATCTTCTAGCATTTGCATAACCAGCAATCTGGAAGTGCACCAATTGCACTAATACATGTCATTTTAAATTATTTTCATGAGATCAAAAAGATTATTTCTCTGTGTTAAGAAGTTTCAGAACTATTGGGTACTCAATGGAATTGCTTTAAGACCTTTTAAATTCTTCAAGGATTTTCATATAACCTTCTTCGTCTAGTTAGACATAATAATCATTCATTATACATATTCAAGTATTTCATTTATTGCCAGCTGAAACAAGTCTCATTGCATCCACCACTAGAGAATAATCTCCATTTAATAAGGTTGGGATTTTTACGGAAACCATTTATGCCCAGAGGCACAAACCGTACTTTATATCTTACGGTTATACTTTCGCAGAATGATTCAGATGTACCCCACTGACATATATTTTTATCTATGAACTATAAGTTCAAAAACATCACTTTTCTAAGTGAAACAAAATATACTTGAACAGTGCATTTTATTTGGTCAATCATTTATCTGTCCACACTATATGACAGATTTGAATTTAAGATCCTGATAACCATTTATAGCATTGAGTGCTACTTCATATCAAATATATAGTTGACTGTCATTTTGATTCGATTCCAATACGACATAACTTATCGAGATCTCTTCATTTTTCATCATTTTCGGGTACCTGAATCTTTTCCAAGGTTTTATGAAGTGTTATGTCATAGTGCTCTTTCAAAGAATTTACCTCATTATCATGACCATTTTGATAATTTTCTCCTCTCCTTCCTAAAGAAGTTTTACGTTTGGAATAGATTGGTCTATCGCGCTTTTGGCGTACCATAGACTCTGTCCTTCAAGGACTATTTATTGGAGCATTTGCAGCTTCATTAAAATATTCAGTCAGCAAATACATCTGGCATATTATTTGCAACCTTTTGTAAATGAATTATCTCTTGAACTTCAAGTTCACATTTTTTTATAACGAGGATCTAGATAATTCACCCCAAGCATAATTTTCAGCTGCTAAACATATCTCCCCCTAATGTTAGGAAATCTAACATTTACCCCAACCTTATTTGGGGATCCACCATTGTGTGTGGTGGAGCAACAAAATCACATGTACACACATCAAATTTTGAGATGGAAATTATTTGATTCCTGACCCTGAACCAATTGGGATGGGAGAACCTTGTTGGCTTGATGCATACATGTAATATAAACTCATCTCATACCAAATTTTATTTGAGAGATTTGTTCTCATAATCAATTGTCTAGCTATAATTGGAGGCATACAATTTCTACTAAACCAACCAATATTATCAACATGATTTTATAGTTTGGAACTGTGCTCTTAATTTAATAATTCGAGCAAACAACCTTACAAAAACCAATTTGTAAGTTGATACCAATACACATGTGATCATACCATAGATGCATCTATTAAATCATAATAGTAAACGGTCCACATGGCAGGTGAACGGGCCCATATTCACCTTTTTATATGTTTCAGATAATTTCAGGGGATACAATCCCATCCTTAGCTGGTACAATGATCATTTTATCACGAGAACAAGCTACAAAAGAGAATTCTTGAAGAATCTTTTATTTCTTCAACATATAGCCACGTGAATTCTCAATTTCTTTTGCATCACATTTGAATCGGAATGGCCAACCGATTATTCCAACTGATATTTATTCTAGTAAACTTCTAGTTTACTTTTGCATGTGATTCCATCATCATGCCCATGTTTGTATACAACAAACAAGAGAAAAAAATGGGTAATCTTATACATAAATATTTATAACTCACTTTTGTTGTAGTAATTTGAAGATATTAAATCTTCCCATAATTTATAGTCTCAATATATTTTATTTTTTTATATTCTTTCGAAACTTAAAAAGTTTCTTTTGAGACTTACTACAACCCCAATATTATGAACAATTTCATTCTTCCGGATAGTAACAAATTAGCCTTTTCGGAACTCTCAACTAATTTTTTGTATTACCACAAATTTCACAACGTCATTCTTATGGTGACCATCTCCTTCAAGGAGAAAATTATTATTATTGTCATGGTTAAAATTATCACATGCAAGACTTATTTCTTGACAACCAATGACAAATTTATGTTGCCACACAACAATATTTATTTTGGTCATGGCCACAACCTTTATAGGAAAGAATTATTTTTTTCTTTTGTCCTTCAATAGTTCATAATTTTACATACCACAATATTTGTGTAGTACTTAAAGTATATGACTAAATGACCATTTATGTCAAAATATTTCTTTTCAATCTCCCAAACCTCCCGTAGAGGTGAGATGTGACATTTATCCAACAATACATGAACATGTTCTTATCCATAAGAACACAAGTCACATTTTCTTTAAGAAATGGACCATAACCATTTGAACATGCTCCATAAGTTTTTATTATAATATCACTGTCATACTTTCACATTTATCAAATTTACGTGACTCACCTCAACATCACTTTAAGAGGTCAAATGTACCAAATGTACTACCACTTTGTATTTTTTTTTTTTATGGAGGATTTACAAAACATTTCAAATTGGGTTGCATAAACAAGAATTTACCCATTATCTTTTCATACCACTTTGATGGATAAAAATTACCTTCACATTTGAAGGACCATCTTAAGAAAAAATGTGCCCAATAACCTTTCATACCACTTCGATGGACAAAATTACGTTCACATTTGAAGGACCATCTTAAGAAGCCGTAACGTTCTTCATTTTAATTACAACAATGATGATCATTAACATTTTACCACACTCATATTCATACATTCAACCACTTGTCATTTTTCAGACATACTGCTACCACATTCACATAAGAGAATGGAGCAAATTAATTGAGCAAATTTCATGACTTTCAGTCAAAAGTATACAACTTTATGTTAGTCATCATCATACTATCACTATAGTTCATTAGGACTTAAACCCAATTTCTTACCCATATAAAGAAGCCTTTGGTCATAAATCAATGGGACTTGAACCCAACTTCTTATTATCATGGTGCACCAAGACTTTAACTCGATGTCTTACCCACTTGGTGCGGTGAAACCTGAATTTACCATTTTACCCTCAACCAATGTCTTAATAAATGAAATGCATTACCAAAAAATAAATATTGAATACCATAAATATAATCTGAATTTGACTTAAAACTGAATATAAATGAACAAAACTAATTAATTAGAACAACATGATGGAACCAAATAAACGTCCCAAGTAAAAATAAATTAAAACATTTTAATAGTCCCTCACAATATTGTTATGAAGATTATCATAATTTCCTAACCATTTTAAAATAACCACAAAATAAGCTTTGTTAGTACAAATAATATATTAATAACTCAACAAGTAAATGTTTAGATAAATAAAAAAAAGTGGTACAAAAGTGACCAATAATGATAATCCAATCAATATGTATATTCCACATAACTCAATAACTTATCTTTTAATAAAACAAGGTCATAAAGAACAATTTTTTTACAAATTATTAACTTACAAAACTAATTTTACTTTTTAAATATATAAGTAATCAAATTAAAATTTTGCTCAAAGTAAAAGCAACCTGCTGGACTCATATGATTTTGAGATGGTAAGAAAACTAATGATGCATAATCAAAAGTAAAATATAAAATAGATTGTACAGTAATTTACCTTGTTTCTGAGAGAAAAATAAACACAAATATTGTTACCTTCTTTATATTTACTTTGCTTCAATCCTTCATTAGTAGAACAATCGTGCTGATAACGTGTTATAAAACTAAAATAAAATAAGACAAGAAATATAAAACAAGAGGAACAATATGAGATAACTTTCTTCCTTTTAGGTGTTCACCAAATCTTCAAGTGTGTACAATATGAACCCTTATTCCTCTATTTATAGTGTAACATAGAGGCATAAAAAAGGTTAGTCATAAACATGACATTAACATGAATATAATGGACGAGGTTATGGAAGTGAAAGATTACAAGAATAATGGTTATAAGGTTGGCGGTTATGGAGGTTATGGTTATCTTCATAATAAAGGAAAGTAATGGAGATAATGGGTGAGAGTAACTTCTTGGTGTAGTGGACATCCACACGATAATATTTTATAACAATTTCTATTTTTAAGGAATTTTGTTCCAGAGTTTTTTATCATGATTCAATTTTCCAAATTTAGCAAGAGCTAGTTTAGAAGGGCAGTAAAGTTTTCCATATCATGCATCCGCCAAAACAATGTCAATGCTCGACAATTTTAAAGCCCACATAGACCCAATTCAAGGAAACATAAAAGTGAAGTAAGAGGGAAACTAAAAGATTTGTGGAAAGAATCAATACCTAAATCTTGATCTGCCATTAAAACCATATGACAAGAAAAAACAACCAGACTTATCAAAGAAGTTTAGGTCTTTGTCTTACTTCTTTCTACGGTTACAGCCAAAGAGAGGGCTTCTTATATAGATTTGATGTATATAGGTTAGATAAGTTAGGTGGTGGAGAAAATGTGACAGAAGCGAAAAATCTAGATCAAATTTTCTAACCTCCTATTTTGGATGATTCAGTGGAAAATAATCAGAAGGGAAGTCCTTTATAATGAAAAATCATTTACAAGAAAAAAACTTTTCTAAATAAAAAGAACATTTATGCATGCTTTTTCTCGTGGTTTGACAATGCAATTTTTACTCTACTTAAATGACTTACTTTTCAATTATTTTCCATTGAATCATTTAAAAGAGGAGATCTAGAAAAAGTAATCTAGTTTTGTCGCTTCTGTCACATTATTCTCCA